>JACEEZ010025971.1:0-27500 GCA_016584305.1 Chionoecetes opilio | reverse complement strand
CCCACTGCCATCGAATGAGATACAGTGGTCAGCGCTCCGGTGAAAGCGTGAATGACTGGGAGATTAAGACACTGTGTGTGGAATTCATTGTGGCAACTATTTCGTGAACAAATATGTACCAAAGCCTTGACCCTACAACCAATGCATCCCGCAAGCTCATCAGGAGGCTGTCCTTGCTGACTGAAGTCATAGCAGTACTACCACATCGACCAAGTATCAATGGTACGTATGATCCCCTGCTTACGCCCCTTTTGCACAGGCAATCTCTGCCACATGCAGAAGTACGAGTGTCGCCTCCCTCGTGCGAACATGGGGCAGGCAGGCCAAGGATGACCGAACAGGAATCAAAGAACTCCACTTCCTGTGGTTGCATTCAGTTTCCTTTGTCCTCTGCTAGAGGAAGCTGAACAACTTCGCCGTGACAGGAAGCAACATTCCGGTTTTTTGTTCTCACACCACCGAAGGAAGTATTTCCAGTTCTTGGTATCACAATAGAAGGAGCATCCTTTTCCTGTGCCCTTTCCCCGCTTCTGTCTGGTTGAAGCTGGCGAGGTAAGTACCCAGACCAGCACAAGAAGGTTCAATGCGCTGTTTTTCTCAAGTTGATCAATAAACTATATGTTGTCAACTACTCTTTCTCCATACTCTTTAAATGTTCTTGATTTCCAGGATTTAGCATTTAAAACCACAGCTGCACTATCGAAAACTGTTGCATAGCACAGACACACTATTGTTTCGAGTAATATCCAGTAGATTCCCACAGGCAGCAAGTAGATCTGCTTTAAATCCCCATCCAAATTTTCCATCCAGTTGACAGAGCGTGCGGGGCTGCCTGGGTTTAATGTGAGAAGAGAAATTGTCTGATGTCTCCATCTCGTGTTTGACAGGTAGATGTAACACGCCTCGAAAGAGACCACAGTACAATTTTCACAATGGTGCGAGCTTTGCTTCCTGTTTTTGGACTCAATCTTGGGGAAACCGTTGGTCTACAACAGTGCAATTTGTTCTTTAGGAATCGTTTGTGGACAGTGTTTGTAGCACTGTTCTAGTATTTCTGTCACAACTTGGTGTGTGCTCCTCATAGGGTATCGATCCTTATCACAGTTTCTAAACTTGGGTATCCGTGATGTCCCTTGTGTCAAGTTACAAAAGGTCTTGATTGGTTCCAGAAATGGATTCCCCATCTCTTCCATCACCGTCACAAGTGCCTTAATTTCCTTCAGGAATGTTGCTTGCCTCCGGTACTGGTCATGGTGATGGTGTCCAGTGTCACTAGTAACAAGCGTTGCTGTCTGGCTTGTTGCTCAAACTCTGTAGTGATCCTGGAAATTTCGGGTCCTGCTACCATCCAGCATCTGATGTGCTCCTGGATTGCCTGCCCAGTCCAATAGCCCCCCAGAACCTTTCACCATTTCATTGTTCTGCTCATGGCACTGGTCAAGTGCCATGACAGAGAACTTGTTGCTGGCTTTGTGCACCATAACATTTCCAGACTTAAATTCTGCTAGGACATCTGGGTGTTTTTCATCTGGTGGATATAAACAATACATAACTATGTCACATCTCACATCCACCACAAGCACGCACACTTACAAACACACACACACACACACTTACAAACACACACACACACACACTTACAAACACACACACACACACACTTACAAACCAAAAAAAGCAAGCAAGCCAGCCAGCCAGCCAGCCAGCCAGCCAGCCAGTGAATATAGTGACACCACTGGGTGTTCATTAACAAATGTAAATGTTTACCTTGACCTTGACCTAAAAGCATGCTTTAATTCTGGTGATCTCAAAAGTATCACCAAATTAATGTACATCCCCAATTTAGCTGAAAATGACACCTGCAACGATTTTCTACTCTTTTTGGTTTCAAAATTTAGTGTGTTTGAACATTGGACCCAGTGGGCTTGCGGCCATCTTGGATTTGACCTCTCACGGTCCTCAGAGGGACCTGCTCATAATCAGCATTATGACATACTGCATACTAACTATTTTAGAAGTTTCATGCTTTTCTCAGAAAGTGCATAATTTGTTCTAATATGAGAGCTTATCCGCTGTACTATTAGATAAATGATGCCTTATAGGCGATCAGCCTGGGGGGTTGGTCGGTATCAAATTAGGGCGAGAATGCTAATAGTGTTTTTTGGGAAGGTATAAATGCCTAGAGTTAGAAAACATGTGATAGCATTGGGGCAGTGGCAGCTTTATGGGAGTTTATCCCCCTTTCCAAAACTGTATATTATATAATTATATAAATATACATACTATAATTTAAAAAAAAAAAAAATTTTTTCAGGTGTCGTATTTCATCGGCGAGAGACGGACCGGACGATCGACTGGCGACGTTGGAGACCCTCGAGGAGACCACCCTCGCCGGAAGACCAGCCGGCCCGCAGGTCGGGGCTTTTCAGAGAAAGTCGGTTTTTTGGAGTGGAGAGGTAGAGTAGCAGCCAAACTACCTCTCGAAGCTATTGTTGAAGGCTGGTGATGTAAAGAAAAATCCGGGACCAGAATCCGGTGTCGTGGTAGGCTGTGGAACTTCAACGTAGGGAGGCCTGGAATGTCCGTTAAAATGGAAAAGCCACAGGCACCCCCCCAAGAAACTGTGCATCATACACCAGGCAGTAAACCGACGGAGATGAACATTTTTGTCAGTCCTCAAAGCCATGCCTCCTGGTTAACCTTACTTGAAGCCGCCAAAGTCAGGAACCATGTCCCATTCTAGACGTTTCAAAAACGCTTCAGGACAAAGAAGTTTTCCCAAATTTTATTCTATCCCTCGAAAATGTTAAAGCATGTTCACCATGAAAAGAGACTTGGAAACTCTGAAAAGTAAAGCAGGTGAATGTAAAGTGATCTATCTGGTAGTAGTGACTGTCCTCCAAAAAAGTCTTCCGAACATCAACACATGAATCAAGAGTTTATGCTCCGATCTGCGTATTCTGTAGCCCAAAGGGCAGTTCAAAAAACACTCCAATACACCCTGAAACACTTACGCTAGCTTCACAACTGAGAGTAGATCAAACACTAAGAGAGAGTGCCGTCAGAAATGCAGACGGCAGGATGATAGCACTAACCGTAGAGACATTTTTCCGCAGAGGCACACTACCACGCTTCATGCTATAAAGGGAATTACACTAGGGAAAAAAGAGGACAGCAATGAGAATGAAGAAAAGAAAGTAACAGATGAATTTATACTGTATCACAAGGTTGAAGGAGAAGCTTACCAAGAACTTTTCGAATACATCAGAGAAGATTTACCCCAACAAGAGGGGTTATACCAGTCACCTCCTTGACCACAAAAAATTTGGGAAACATTAATGTTGTCTGGTGGAGTTAATCTTCTGAAGGATTCAACAAAAAAGAATATGCACAGAAGACTGAAATCCGAGCTTGGAGGTGCAGTAGAAATATTTTTCCGACGCAAGGGAAAGTTGTTTTATGGTTCCATGCTGTGTCTCATTAAAGGATGTTGTCTTGGAAAATCAAAATCTACATAGGGAGCTCAAGCTTTGGAAGGCAAAATCTACAGATATCAACAAGATCATAGATCAGACTTCGTCACATATCCGAACGGCCATCAAGAAGGACATGATTTTCACCCCGTGGGGCCCTATCATCCGTCTTATGTAGTACTCATATCGCCATACCAAATGAGTTTTCATCGATTTCTGGTCGGGCTCCTCACTGGAGTACAACTAGTACTACGAATAAATCCCAAAGGACTGCTATTCTTGTCGAGTCATTTAGCCAGGACATATATACGCTGTTACACGTGGGCATATAAACCACCAAAAATTTCATATTATTGGGGGTATTTTGGCGGCCATTTTGGAAAAAAGGGAGATAACTCATATAAACGCCACCCCCACAATCTATCACATGTTTTCTAACTCTAGGCATTTTATACCTTCTCAAAAACACTCTTAGCATTCTCGCCCTAATTTGATACCAGTGGGGCAAAATTTCGGACCGGGGCTGACCGACTATTAGAAGTAAAGGGCATCAAATGCAGTTGTGTCCTGATACTTTTACCAAACTGGCAAAACATTTTACTCGCATATAATAGCAAAGCTTTAGATTTTTAATTAAGTAACTATTTACACTTCATTTAAAACTTTAAAAAAATGTTTACATCGTAAAACACATTATGAAACTCAAATAACGGGAATGAAATTTAAAAAGCTTTGTTAAAGAAAAAACTTTTATCATTTTTAAACTTAAAAATTTTTCAGGTTTTTTCGGCCCGGTTCAGCTGAACTTTCGCAATGGAGGAGAGTGGGGATTTTACACGGGGCCGTGTGGGGGCCCGACCCTAAACTCGCCGGGAAAGAAACGACTGAAAAAAAAGGGCTTTTTGCCTGTACCCTTTTAACTCCCTTTGTGCAAGGACTAAATTGGGGGGAAGGATTTGATATAATCATCCCCTTTATTTTTCCTGATTTTTTTTGGGGGCTGCTAAAGATTTTTTTTTTGGGGGGATATAAATATAAACTTTTTTTAAGCACCACCTTTTCCAGGTCCCTTTACAAGGGGCCAGCAGCCCGGTAAAGGGGGCCCCAAATACAGCAGGTTTGGGAAACCGCCCACAGGCATGGGGGGCCCAAAGTGTTTCAAGGGTAAGGTTGCGTGAGGGTAGTTTTTTCAAAAACACTTGACTTATTTTTTAAAAAACATTTTATCTATTTTGTTTAACCCCTTTTTTAAAGAATGATAAACTTTTTTAAATTTATGCTTACGTTTTTTTTTTTTTTTTTATCTAGGGGGCCCGGGCCGTTACTGGCACTCTTTTCGTTCCACCCCCAGCCGGGAAAATATTTTCGATTTTCCCACCCGTTTTCCTCTAACATTCGGATATTTAAAGAAATTTGCTGGTAGAAGTTCTCCCAAATAGACTTTTGGGGGTTTTTCTCCAAACCGCTAAAAGCCTCTGGTGGGGGGTTTGTAAACCTTGATATCCCTCGTATTTTGGGTCCCAACCATTTTATATATTCTTTATTTAATTTTGGGAAAGGGAAAAGTTGGATTTAAATGGAGTCTTAAAAAAACATTCAAAAACCCGGCATTTTTCCAACAATGTAAAAATTTCCCCCTTTTTTTTTCCCACCCTCTTACTATTACTTTCTCTGCACGTAGTTGATGTATAAATCTCCAGCTCCGTTTTTTTTCTCCTGGGGGGTTGTTTTTGTTACTTTTTGTTTATTTTCCATGTTTGTGTAGCCCTTTTTTGCTTAAATGGGGGTCAAATTTGTTATCCCCCTTTTCTTGGAATATTTGCAATACATAGCCATTTTTTTTCAGTAAATAAAAATTTTTTCAAGTAAAATTTCCTCGAAAATTGAAAAATTGCAACTAAAATTTCAGAAAAATTTTGTATCGTGATATTAAATCACGGGCAATTTATGACCCCCGGTTTTATCCCACAGTGCAAACCCGGGCACTTGAAAAAATCGATCAAAAATCAAAAGAAATAAAGGAATTGTTTTAAATGTAGGAATTTAAAGGCAGATTTGGGGTAAACTGCATAGATTTTCAAAAAAAATAAACTTAATGAATAAAAAACCCTTTTTCAAATGTTTTAAAAACCAATTTTGTTTTTGGAAAAAAGGGATATTTTAAAAAAAACTGAATGTTTTCGCTTTAAAAGGGCCCCTTTAATCTACGGTGCATTGGCTGTTGGAAATTAAATTAAAAACTTAAAAACTATTGAACCCCTTTTAAACAGGGCCCGGGAAAACCCTGATAGGACAACCTAAATCCGAGGGAAAAATCCTACCACCCCCCCACGTCCGACCGCACCCCCAAAAACCAATTCAGGGGGCTAAATTGAAAGGGTTAAAAAAAGGGGCCCGGTTATCATAAGGGTCTTTTTTTTGCTACGGGGAAATTACTTTTGATAGGAGCTGATCCCACAACTGAGGAGCGAAAAACATCATCATCACTTGAAAACCAAATTTAAATGGGAGGCAGTTATTTTTTTTTCCCATTTCTTTTCCGGGAAAAACACTTCTAAAATTTAATTTCCCATTCTTTTTCTAAAACTTTTTTTAAAACATTACTTCACTGTCTCGCTCCTTAAATTCTGTACAAATTTTTCTAAGCTGCATTTTTTTTTTTTTCTATCCATTTCCCCTCTTTGTTTTATTTTTTCCCTAAAAAACCCCTTTTTTTTTCTATATAACTGGATAAATTTTTGGGTAAAAAAGGGTGCTTGTCTGAAAAAGGGCAGTTAAAAACTTGGTGACCCCTCTCGATACGCTTCAGGGGCGAAACTGATTTTTGGGCCCCTCACGATAAGCAACACAAAAGGGTTGCGTTTTGGTTTGAAACCGGCAGTTTTTGTAAACTTAAAATAAAAACCTGCTTTGGTCGCCAAAAACGCCAAAACTTTCATCGGCCCGGCCCACACCAAAATGGGGCTCATAAAACATCCAATTTTGGCCCCCCCCGGAAACCCCGCCCAAAGTCTTTCCGGGGTTTTAAAAGGCCCAAAATTAAACCCTTGGTTTTGGTGGCCTTTGGGTTGTGGACAATATCATGTGTTTGTGATTTTCAAAAAACTGCACTTTTTTTTGCGGCAACTTTTTTCACCATTGTTTTTACCTTTGGGGAACCAGAAGTGTTATTATCTCTCTAAAAAGGAAACCGAAACGGGTTTTTTGAGTATTCGAAAAAAAAATTAATCCAAATTTTTTGTTGTTGTTGTTTGCCTTAAAAGCTTCATGTCAAGTCCAAAAGAATCTTTTGGATTTAACCAAAAATTTTGTGCTTCATCTTGAAACTAAAGGGAAACTTGACATATTCCCATTGGGGTAGGGCAGTGGCACCCTAAAAACCGGTTTAAATGGGGTCGGTCCCCTCGAGGACCCTGTAAAACTGTAGAATTTGGGGGTAAAACCTTAAAAGGCGTAAAACCCCCTCCATACTACAGAGGAGTGTTTGGGGAGCTCCCCCGGGGGTCAAGGGCTTTGGTTTTTTCTAGACGGAGACGCTGGAGAATAGGGATGAGGGGGCCCCCGCTACAAAGGCTTTTTGGGGGAAACCAACCAGTACGGGGGCCTTTTTTTCCCACGCAGGACTAGAACTCTCGCGGGAAAGCAAGGAAGGTATTTTCAGGGGGGTCCCCCGCTGAGGTTTCGAGGGCCATTTAAAACGCAAATTTGACCTTTTGACCCACCTACCGAGGCCCTAAAAAATTTCCCGTTCCAAGCCCTTCCGTCTGGGGCAAAGTGCTCCCCCCGACAGCATAGGGGCGCCCTCGGGGGACGGAATGGATGGGGAGAGGGCCCGGGTTTGGGGCTGATATTTTTGGCGGGGTTTTTCACGGGGGAAACCCTCCAATTGGGTAGCTTCAAAAACCACGGGATTTTTGGCGGGTTGGTTTCCCCCCCCTTTCCCATTACGAATCCGCACACTCCTCTTGACGAAGTCAGAGAGGCGGTGAAAAATTTGGAGGAGGGGGAAAAACGTAGCTATTTTTTTAAATAATCTTTTGGGGAGCTCCTCAACGCTTTTGGTTGAGGCCAGGAATCCGTGGGTTGCATGCTGTGTGGGCTGTCTTAAATTGTCGTATGGCTCTTTTTAACTTTTTCCCCAAACCGGGGAAAAGGGGGGCGGGTCGTCCCTTTTTTAAAAAGGGGGAAAGGGGGACCGTCGGGTTTTCAAAAATTTTTTCCCCGGGGTTTTTACACTTTTTCCGTGTGCCAAGGCCAAAATTTCCTTTAAAAACATTGCTGACAGGATCCGCAGAAAATCTGCTGAAGCATCAGAGCCCAAAAATTTTTTCGGGGCTTTTCCACCCTGGTAAGTCAACAAGGGATCGTATCAAAAACGCTTCGTGCCCTTTGGTTTAAACCCCCGATTTTGGTTTCGACGGGGCTGCTTTAGCCTTTTTTTAAACTCATGAATGCTTTTTGTCCTCAGTGAAAATCATGAGTCACTATGGGTCTTCCCTGCGATTTTGGGCAGGATTCCTGCAAGAACTGTGGGTCTCTGACTGGCCGTATTTTTGGGGATTTAAGTTGCTGTAAGTGGGGAAAGGAGGTGTATCCATTTTTTTTTTTTTTAAATCCATTCCCTTCCCCCCGGAGAAAGGGGAAAAGTGTAAATCCTTCCCCCTTCCCTTTTCAAAAAAAATTTGTACGATTTTGGGTTTGGGCAAAGTTTTTGGATCAAATTTTATTGGGGAACTTTCCCTCGGAAATACCAAGATCTTTTGCCTTGGCTTTTGTGATGATGCAGAAAATCTTTGCTGAGGTCGCTGGAGTTCTTGGTGAGGGGGGCTCTCGAGCTCTGCAAAAGGGAGACAAACCCTTTTTGGGCCTTGGGGGTCTCCTTGTTAAAGCCCAAAGGTCCAGGTTTTTGGGAGGCTTACAAAGAGGGAAACCAGTACGGTTTTTTTCATGCGTGTCGGGGGAGGATATTGAGTTTTGGGAATTTTTTTCCCATATTTTTTGAAAAGCGCGGGCCCCAAATAAACCATGACAAAGGGGCCCCGTAAAGTTTTCCCTTACGGGGGAAATTGGCATAGCCAAGGGTTTTTTAATTTTTTTTTTCCCTCGCTAAACCCAAACCCGAGTATTTGACGTTGTGGGTTTCCCCCTATGAAAAAGGACAAAGTTCGGATTTTCAAGTCGCTTGTGATCCCTGTTTTTTCTTTTGGATGGGGATACATGAAACCACTAAAATTGGGGGCGACCTTTTGGAAAGGCATTTGGGGCCCCTTTTGGTTTAAGTCCCCCCCTTAAGTTTGGTTGGGCCCCCTTTTATTGGGTTTTTTAAGGGGGGGCCCCGCCCCCCCACCCTAATTCCCCCCAAAATGGTTGTTTGTCTAAAACCTATTCTTTTTTTCGTAAACTTTGGTCGTTGGGGAAAAAGGGGTTCCCCCAGGGTTTTTCAAACTTGAATTTTACCGAAATTTTGTTTTGCCCCAGTTTTCCCTAAATTTCGTTTAACGGGGTTCGGTCTGGAGTGGCGTTCCCGTCCATTGTTAAATTTTTGGTCTTCCCCCCAAAAAAAATTTCCCCGCCTTCCCCCCCCAAAAACCCAAAGAAAAAAGGGGCCTTAAAAAAGGCCCGGAAAGGTCCCTCGTCTTTTTCCCCTTAAAATTTAAGGAAATTTTTTCTTCCCCGGGGCTAATTATCCCCCCCCCTTACAAAAAAAACCCTTTGATCCGGCCCTTTTTTTTTTTTTTTTTTTTTTGTTTTTTTTTTTTTTTTATTTTTTTTTTTTTTTTTTTTTTTTTTTTTTTTTTTTTTTTTTTTTTTTTTTTTTTTTTTTTTTTTTTTTTTTTTTTTTTTTTTTTTTTTTTTTTTTTTTTTTTTTTTTTTTTTTTTTTTTTTTTTTTTTTTTTTTTTTTACATTAAAGCCTATAGCGCCAGTAGGCTATTTATCATTTTGAAGGGCCCGTGAGGGTTTGGGCCCTTTCCGCCCTTTGGGTTGGGCGGGCCCAAATTTTTTTTATAGGAAAAAACCTGAAAATTTTTATGTTGGGGTCCTTTTTTCCCTATATGGTCAAAACCCTCATTTTTAAAGGTAAAAACTTTTTAAACCTGTTGTCCCATCCCCCAAACACTTAAAGTCGCGTCGCGGAACAGGAATGCACAGGGGCGGGTTTCCCTTCGGCGCTCAAAACGATGGTTTTTAACAGTTGCTCTTTGGCAAAGGTTGAATCGGGATCTTGTGATCACCTCTAAAGGCCTCTTTTTCCCGCCAAAACGTTAAAGATGGCCGAAGTTTTTTTCCCCGGAAAGGTTTTCGAACTCGGGACAACCCGAGTTCACCATCCGGGCCCGCTAACCCCCTTCGGCCACCGCCCCCCCAAATACAAAAAAATTTTATCCCCCCTATGATCTTTTTTCTCCTGGGCGGATGCCGGGGGGCTTTTTAAATTGCACACTCCCAACCCCCCCATCACTTTTCCTTGATCAGGGTTTAGTCAAACTTTTTTTGGGGCCTTCCTGCTGGGTTTGAAAAGGGCGCCCTATGATCCTGAGCCGAGGGCCAGGGCCCTTTGGGGCTCCGGAATTGCCGTTTGGAACCCCATGGGGCCCAAAACCGGGCCCTGTCCGTGTTGATGTGGGCACCCCAGCAGGGGCTAGGGCCGAAGGGGTGGTTTCATAAGGGGTTTCCCGTCGTCGCCTGCCCCCCCCGAACCCTTTTCCCATTTTTGGGACCCCCGGGGCCTGCCCCCCTTTCCACCTTCATTTTTCTCCTTAGCCCCGAGGCGATACTGTTGGGGGTCCTAGTCCTCAGAAAACTGCCAAAGGGGTTTGGGGTGATGGGTGGGGGGTGTTTTTATTTTTAAAGGGGGCTTAAAAAGACGCTTGTTGGGCCCCTTTGGGGGCCCCATGTATTGATTTTTGGGTTTAGTAGTATATTTTAAAAAAACCCCATGTATTGCAAACCCCCAATCAAATTGTTCTGCCCGTTGGCCCCCGTGGAAAGGGGCCCTGGGGTAGACCACGTTTCCGGGGGTCTTTTTCCAAACCCCCTTTTTTTCCGTGGGGCCCCCCCAACACACACACCCAAAACCCCCGGCAAAAACAAAACTCAATAGGGCAACGCAACGGGCTTTTGGCGTAAAATTGTGCGCAATGACACACTTGCTTCCGTGCCCACAAACCCGAGCCCCTTAAATCTTCCAAATTTTCTACCATAAAGGGCTTCGATTTCCCAATGTCACTCTCTTTACAAAAATTTATCTGTGCGGGATCCCCTTCACCTAACCCCTTTCCTGACTATGTAAAATTTCTTCGACTATTTAACTTTCAAAATTTGGAGCACAAACTCAAACTCATTTTTTCCCTTTTGCTGAAATTTTCCATTCTTTGGGGGCTTCAAAGTTCACCACCAGCTTTGGGGTAAACATCTTCTTTTTTACTGACCAAACCTGGGGAACAAGGGCCAAATTTTCTATCCTCCAAGACCTAGAGTAGCCCGGTGCAGTACCCTTAAAAACCCCTATTTCCTACCCCCCTTGGAGACACGGCCCAACATTCTTTATCTTTCCCTAACTACTAAAACCTTTTGCTTTCTTTTGGGGAAAAACTATTCCTCCTTTGGGTTTCCCCCCCCATCCCAACTTATTTTTTAACCCGTCCCATTTTCCCCCGGGACCGGTTTTTCGGGGCCCCCTAAAAAGGGGAGGTGCTTTCTTTGGGACTTTTAACTCACTAAGGGGGAAGACCCAAGGGAGGGCTACCTATTTTCCATGGTGATTACTGCTTTTCCTGTCAAAAACCCCCTCTTTTTTTGGGGCAAAAGCGGGAAACGGGGGTCAAAAGTCCTTGGATGGAGGCGTACATTCCCCATACTTTTTTTCTAATCCGAAAGCCCCCTTTAAAAATTGGTTTTAAAAAAATCTGGGTTTTTTCTCATGCTGGGCCCCAAAATAAAGGGGGTGGCTCCCCAAACGGTAAACCGGGAAGCCCTCCCATCTCCTGAAATCATGCCCCCTTTTTATTTTCGCCCCTTTAAACATGCCAAATCTTTAAATTTCAACCTTTCCAAAAAATCTTTTTATTCATAGAAAATGTCCAAAAACTTTTTTTGACCCAAAATTCCCTCCCCCGTGCCCTTTTGGCTCTATTTTAAAACATTCCCTCTGTGGAAAATTTTTCCAAACCCCCCTCCCTCTCTAATTTGGGAGGGTGGGAGTTTGTTTTTCCCCCCCCCCCCTAGTGAGGGGGGTATTTTTCCCCCCCTCATAAAAGGAGGGGGCGTTAAAAGGTTAAATTTTTTATAATTGTAATGGTAATGGGTATAATTAAGGGGAATTTTTGGTTTAAAAGATTAATACTGGGATAGGATAAAAATTTAAAATTCCCAGTGGTTAATAAAAATTGTACTTAAAAAAAATTTGCAAATTTAATTTTAACGCGGGGGCCTTTGGGTTTCTGCCCATAAAACTAAGGGCCCCTAAGAATTTTTTGTACGTGGCTTAGGTAAAGGGGGACAGCTGCCGGGTGCCCCTTTGGAGAATTAAAACACCCACCCCCTCCGTGAGGGGAAAAATCAACTAATATACGTGGGTTGCTTTCTACAAATACAGTAAACCCTTTTCCCGTTTTCCCCTGGGGAAATAACATCCTTTTTATTTAAACTGATTACATTGATAAAAATTTTTTATATAACTCTTTTGACATATAGTTTTAAAAACAAAAAGGGCATGTGTTTTAAAAAATCAACCCAAAACCCGATGAAAAGCCTTTCGTCCGTAAATTGGTTGAAAAGCCCTTATGACGCCGTAACGAAAAAACTCGCCTTCCCCCCCCTCCGCTTCTGTATTTTCCGGGGGGGGCCCCCGATCACGGGGGATCCCAAAAAATCGGAAACACAAGGCCATTTTTCGTATTAAAACAATGCCTACAAAACCGTTTTTAACCCACTTCCACCCATAAGTATCCTAGTTGGTTAAATTTGCTAGGGTAATGGAGTTTGGGCAAAGGGGTATATTGGGGTTTTATGGTTTGGTAAGAAAATAGATTAAAAAATGTATGTATATAAATTTCCCCCCCAAACTCTAAAAAATTTTTTTTTCTTCAAACTTTCCCCCTATGTTTTAAACCCCGAAAGGGTTTCCCCGCTGTTTTCACTACTTTTTTAAAACTGAACTCTTCGCTCCCAAAAATTTGCTAAAAATTTTTCCCCTCTGGGCCCGATGAAGGGGCCCTTTTACCTTTCCCTTCCCCCTCCACCCTCCCACTATATTTTTTGGCCCGTCATTAAATCCTTTTGAAAGAAAGTTTTCTTTTCCCTTTCTGGCCTAGTCCTCGGAAGGGTTCGGTCCCGAGGAAACCCCCCCCTTTGGGTTTTTCCAAAAATGTGGCCCTTTTGTGCTTGCACCTTTCCTGGTCAAACTTTTTTTATTTTTTTTCTATCTCCCTTCCCCCCCTTTCCCCCCCTTTCTGGAAAATTTTCCCCAAAATCCAAAACCCGTTCCTAAAAAAGGGTGACCCCTTCTTTTAAACCTTTTTAAACTACCATCCTATACTTTGAACCCTTTTTGCCTTTCTAAAAGTTTTTGAAACTAACTTAATTTAAAAAAATTCTTAAGCCCAAACTTCCCGCTCACCAAACTTCTATCTGATCGGCAGTACGGTTTCCCTAAAGGGCGATTTTTACTGGGATCTTCCCAGCTTTCCTTTAAATGAATCTTGGGGCATCCTCCTTTAGGGGTTTTCGGGAAACTTTTTCTTTGCCCTTTACACTTTAAAACTTTTGTAAGTCCCGGCACAAAAACTTTAAATTTTCCAAAATAAAACCCCCATTCAGTTTTCCCATCCTTTCTCTCTGTACCTTCATTTTAAGTTTCCTTTCAAACCGTTTTTTTTTTTGGGAGCTCTGTAAACGGGGCATTTTTTCTTTTTCCCAAATCTATCAAAATTGGTGTTTTCCCCCGGGGTTTTGTCCCCATCCCCACCTCTTTTTTATTATTTATTAATGATCTTCTAAGTCTAACTCAAAAACCCTAAACCACTCTTACCCTTTAGATCTAAACCCCCAATTTCTAACTTCGTTTTTAAAACATCCAACTAAAACAGGAACTAAGTGATTCACGGAGAGATGCCCCCGAGCGCCTAAATTCTGATCTTACTTTTTAATTTCTGATTGGGGCAAAGCAAACCTTTTTTTGTTTTAAGGGCCCCAAAAAACCCCCAAATTTCCTTTTTTCCCCATCTACTCGGGCAAAACCCCACCAGATAAATATCCCCCCTTCTTCCCAAAGACACTAACTTTTTTTCTTTTCCCTTTTTTTCCTTTCAATGAACATTCTAGGATATCCTTTTTCTAAAAAACTCAACTGGGAAAACTCACATCTCCTCTCTTTCTAAAACAGCTTTTTAAGGGAATTTAAGGGGGTGCTGTGGCGGGGCCCCGCGGGCCTTTTTTTTTTTCCCTCCCAATTGCTTGCAAAAGGCTTTTTTCGTCTCTCAACCCTCCCCCCTCTGACCCGCTGTCTTTAAAACTTTAAAACACCCCCCCGCAATGTTGCTTCTCCCTTGCTCTCTTTTAAAACCCTTTTTTTCATGCTCACCCGCTCTTTTTAACTTGCTAACTGGTTTTCCCCCACTTCCCGCCCCCGGCCTTTTGCTTCCAAGAAATTTCCCACTCATTCCCCATCCCCATTAAATTTCCCTCTTTTCCCAAGGGAAGAGTTAATCATTTTCTTTAAATCTTTTTCCTCCCTTTTCCACCCGGAAACTCTGGAACCCCTTTTTTCCCCGTTTTTTATTTTTTTTTCCCCTTTCCCCCCTTTTTTTAAAAAACTTTTTTAAAGAAGATAACAAGACACCCTCCCAAAATAAATTTGGCCTACCCCTCTGTTTTTATTTTTTTTCTCTTACTGTCCTTTTTTTTAGGGGGGACTGGGGAACTAAGGGGGGGGTTTTTTTTTACCCATTTTTTGTTGTGGCCCTTGGCCCCGTTCCTTGTGTGTAAAAAAAAAAAAAAAAAAAAAAAAAAACTTAATATCATTTTTTATCTTTTCTGAGTTTTTTTGGAATTCGGCAAGAAAGTTACCCCAGAGTTTTCCCCCCGTAATCTAATGCTCCTAAAAGGGTTTTTTTTTTACCCGAAACTTCAAATTTTGATTCAATCACAAAGAACCGAGCCGCTTTTGCACCTACGGTTTTTTGCGATTTTTTTTTTGCCTACTCTCTCAAATTTTTAATTTACAGGGTTTTGGCTACCCTAAAAACAGACAAACACACAACAGACCACACACTACTCCTAAAAGTATATTTATATTTTAATTAAGGGGGGAAAGGGGGGGTTTTTTTTATGACAATTTTTGGGTGGGGGGTTTTTGGGGGGTATTGATATTTTAAATTTTGGGGGTGAATTTAAACTCCCATTTGAGGGTAAACCCGTGTGGGTTTCAATTATAATCAAAAAAAGAATTGGAACAAAATTTTTGATAAAGAATATTTTAAATTAAAATGAAAAGGAAAAAATTTTCCCAAAAATTTGGGTTTTTTTATCACTTGGGGGGGAAAAGGGGATATGTCCACACTATAAAACCTTTTCCCCTAAAAACCCTAAAAAGTCATATTATTTGGGGCCCGGGGGAATGACGTGGCCCAGGGGGTAACCCCCATGTCCCCACCTTTGCTAACCACAAAATTTTTGGGTTTTAATGTGGACGGGGGGGTCCCCGATGGACACACCTGTATCTTATCTAAATCAACTTTAAACCTTTGGAACAAAAATTGGGTGTTTTCATCGTTTTCGTACGAGGGAAAAGGAAAAAGGAAAACTATGTTTTTTTGTGGGTGGGCCATGGGGTTTGGGACAAGCCCGGAAAATTCTTTTCTTTTTATTCCGGGAAATTTTATCGGAAAGAAGAGACAAAAAATGGTTCATCAGGACATCGGGGGCCCTTTATTTAAAAGGGTTTTGGGCCCATAGCTTTAAAATTTCCCATTTTTATTTGTTGGGGTTTGGAAAAATTAAACTGATGCTTCTTAGATATATGTGGGGTTTTAGATATCATTTTTTCCCAACTAAATAAACGGATGAAAGGGGGCAACATGGTTTCAATTTTAAATCCCCTTTTCCCCCTCCACGGGGAGTGGGGGGGGGGCGGGCCCAAACATCTTAAAAAGTCTTTGCTCCATATCAAACCCTAGGGGTTTAAAATTTCCTTTACTAAAGGGAAAAAAATTTTTGGGGGGTTTTGGGGAAAATAAAAGTAAATTGTTTTGGGCTTGGGGGTTCTTACATTGGCTTTTTAATTTTTCCCCAAAAATGATTAAAAATTGTTTAGATTTAAAAAATGAGAGTTAATTAAAGATAATTGAGCGGGGTCGAACATATCAAGGGGGTTTCGGATAAAAAAAAAAACCCGGGTATCCTCAGGGTTTCAAAGCATTTTGGGAAAAGTAAGCGGGTAAAAAATAACTTGGAAAAAATAACCCCACCCATTCCTCCTGTAACCATATATTTGTATTTTACCCCTTTTAAAAACCCATTTGCCCTGGGGTTTAAAACCCCAGTTTCCCTCCCCATTTTTAAATGGCGGGGCCTTCAAAAAATTCCTTTGGGACTACAAAATTTTTTAGTGGGGGAAATGATGGGGCCCCTTCGAAATGGGCTTGGAGCAGTTTATTCCCAAACATTGAAAAAAACTACAAAAACATTTGCTTTTGCATGCAAAGGGCCCCTATAAATTCAAACATTTTTTTGATTAATTTCAGTTTTTTTAAGTAGTTTTTTTTCTTCCCTTTTGGGTGCATTTGTGGTCTGCAATTTCAATAAACCCCCTTGGCCCCTTTGGAAAACCCACTAAACTTGGGGCAAAGCTGAAAATAGGGTTTCTGGGGGTATTTGGGGGAAGTTTAAATTTTGTAGTGAAGTACCTGCCAAAAAAGGGGGGAAGGTACGCAAATTTGGGTTTTCTCGGGCCCCATGAGGGGGATTTTTGATTTAAGGAGAGGCAATAAATGGAGAATGGGAGACTGAACCCCGTAGATCATTAAAAAAAAAGGGGGAAAAAAAAGTGTAAAGGGGTGGGAAAAAGTAGTGGGAGCAAGTTTAGAGATTGCAAAATCTTGTCCAATTCTAGGTAAACTATTTGGGAAGCCCTTTACGCCCCCCATGGTGTGGTGTTTAGTGGGGGGCCTACTAAAGAAAACTTTTCGGGCCCTGGTTTTTGAATCCAGGCCAGGGGCAGTCGGGGGGCCCGCCCATTAACTGTTCATCATTTTTCCCTTTTGGGGGTTGGGCGCTGTATGGGGACCTGGGGAAAACCCAGGGAATTAAATTTTAGTAACCCGGATTTTAAAAAAGCCCTATGAACCCGGGGGGAAATGGGGTTTCCCACCCAAACCCCAGAAATTAAAGATTAATGCGACGGAAAAATTAGCACTGGAAAACCACGCCCCAGCAAAAAGCGCAAAGCCCCCCATTTTTTAATTATAGGATGATTGAAATTACAGATGGTTTTTGGTTTTTAATTTTCCCGCGAGCTACAGTTTTCCCCCCATATAGAAAATTTTAAAACAAACGGTAGAAAGTGAAAGGGCCCCCAGTTATCAGTATGGGGGGATTTACCCCAGCGGGAAAAAGGGGCAAAAACCCGGGGGGGAACATTCAGAAAGAGTTAGAGGGCCCCCGGTGTTTAGCCTTTTAAATAACTTCCTCATTTCTACAACCCCCCGGGAAATCGCGGGGATTCTGGTACGGGGTTATGGCGTGGGCTTTTCGGTGGGGGCCTTGGGTGTCTTTTTTCCCCTTGTAATCTCCCCTATTCGTCTTTGGGCTTTCCCCCGCCATTTGGGGGAAGCAACCCCCCCCGGGAGGGGGTCACAAAACCCCCGGGTAAACCCCGGAAAAAAAACCCATCCCCCGGCTGGATGGACAAGGGCTTGGGGTTTTTTTAAGGAAAAAAGGGGCCATTATCCTTCCGTCTGATTTCGTGGCGGTTAGGGGGCAGCTACCCGCCGGGTGGGGAAGGGGCCCCAAGCGAGGTGGTCTGCGTGTGAGGTGCCCCCCCGGTTTCCCCCTTTTTGGGGGGGATCACCCCATTAAAAAACTCATAATAAAATCACCCACGGGGGGTAAGGGGGTTTTTTTTGGCCTAATTTCATTTTTAAAATTAAATTGCCCCGTTCAATTTTCTTTATCGGGAAAAAAAACAAAAAATTTCTCAATTTATGAGTTTTTTTAGGGACATTGGGGTCTCTAAAAATCTTCCCCCCCTAAACCAAAGTGCTCGCCCCAATTTTTTTTACAGCCCTTAAAAAAGTCTTTAATTTCGTCTCAAATTTTTGCCCCCAGAAACCAAAAGGTTTTCCCAAAACAAGCTGTTGGAAAATCGCTAGGGGGGCTTTAAAACCGGAAGTTAAAACCCCCTCTGATGTAGGGGCCCCCAAGGCCCTGGAAAAAATGGTGTTGACAGTGAGCCAAAGAAAGGAGGTGCTGAGGAGTCACAACGTTTTGGGTTACAAAAACTATTAGTGACGAATAGGTAAATTTACTAAATTATTAGAATCCATCACATCAAGATCTGTCCCCTGATTTTAAATAACTAATTTCATTTCCCCAACTAATATACTCAAATGATTATCACATGTTTGTTTGCCCGATCTCGTTTCGACGCCACAACACGAGCCGAAATGTTCCCAAAAAAACTATTGTTCATTCAGTCCTACCACTAGACAGCATAAACAAGGTCCTTTCAGACGAAATGTATTTTAATTTATAGTTAGTATTTTTAGATAATATGGGATTATTTTATTGTTTTATTTTTTATATTTTTTTATAGATGATCGGTTTTTAGCATTTAGTATATTAAATTTTTAAATATTTTAGCTGATGATGCCAAGTGTCTTTGGCGAAAGTGCGCAATAAACAACCCCAAGAATGACGAGTGTCTTTGTCACCCTGAAATATAAGATATTATATTATTAATCTATATATATATATATATATCTTATATATATATATATAATATTTTAATATTATTATATTAGATATATATATAATATATAATATATACTATTAGATATATATATATTATAAATATTATATTTTATTAAATATAATTATATATATATTTTGCTACACTTCAACTTCATGTCAATCCAGAAGAATCTAAAGAAGTAAACCATACTCTGTTTCATCTTTGACAAACTGAAGGATTTGGGAAGTGCCCATGAGTACCCCGGTGGCAATTCAAATCGGTTGATGTGCTCGGTGCCATCAAGACCTGTAGAATGTGGGATACCTTCAACGTGAAACACTCCAGGTTGCCAAGGGAGTGTATAGGGGGAGCGCCTGAGGTCAAGGCGTGGTTTGCCTAGACGGAGACGGGGAGGTTGAGGAGAGGTCGCGTTGTCAGGCAACTGGGAACCAGGACGTACAGGTTCTGTCCCAGGGACTGAACTCCCTGGGGAGAGACAAGGAGAGATATGTAAAGAGCTCGCTGAGAGCAAAAAGCCATTTGAACGCTAATGACCTCGACCCACCTAAGAGACTAAAGAAGCTGGTTCCAAGTCCCATCTCGGGTGAGTGTATCCGTGCAGCAGATGGGGCCTCGTGTCGGAAAGGATGGCAGTGGTCGTTGGGCGGGTACTTTTGAGTAATTGAGTACCACAGTTTTTAAACGGTGGACCCTCTAATGGGCAGCTTCACACCACTGGAATACAGGCATGGATGACGATCCTCCTATGGACGAAACCGTCCCCTCTCTTGCGAAGTCAGAGAGTTTGTAGCAAAGTTAAAGGGGTGGGAGGAGCGGTGTTTGTAATACAGTGCGGAGCCCCTCAAAGCTGGGGGAGACCATGATCCGGGGTTGTATGCTGTCTGACTGCCATTGGCAATCGATACCATTCCTCCTGACTGGAATGTGGGTGGTCGTCCTATCTGAAAGTGAAAGGGAACCCCCCAGGACTGCAACAATTACCGCGGTATTACATTGCTCAGCGTTCCAGGTAGGGTGCTTGCCCTTCTATTGCTGACACGGACCCGAAGCCATCTGCTGAACCCATCAGAGACCTCAGCAGTCGGGCTTCACCCCTGGTAAGTCAACAAACGGACCGGATCCTAGCGCTTCGTGTCCTGGTGGAATGCCGACATGAGTTTCGACAGGGGATGCTTGCAGCCTATGTTGATCTCAAGAAGGGTTTGACTCAGTGCATCGTGATTTACTGGGATCTTCTGCGACTTCGCGGGATTCCTGAAAGGACTATTGGTTTTATGACTGGTATTCGGGGACTGAAAGTGCTGTGAAGTGTGGGACCGGTGTATCCAGCTTATTTCCAGTGAATAGTGTTTGGTGAGAGTGCGTCCTTGCCCCATCACTTTTAAAACACTGTATGGACTAGGTATTAGGCAAAGTTGTAGATCTAAGTGATTGTGGAGCATCCCTCGGCAACACAAAGGTCACTGATCTTTTTTTTGGGCGATGATGCAGTAATTTTTCCTGAGTCGTGGAGGTCTTTGGTGATGGCTCTCGAGGCGCTGCTCGAGAAGGCAAAGCCTTTGGGACTTATGGTCTTCTGGCTCAAGATCAGGTCCAGGTGTTTGAGGCTTACTAGATAAAAAAAGTACAGTCTGTCATGCGTGTGCGAGTACATTGATATCTTGAAAAGTTTACATACCTTGGTAAGGCAGTATATTATAATGGCAGGTCACGTCAAAAAGTTTACGGCGGATTGGTATGCCCACGGTGTTATGGACTCGCCTCAGCACGAGTATTTGGCTTTGTCGGGTACCTGTGCAGGAGGACAAAGATCGGGAAATCTTCAAGTCGCTTGTGATCCCTTTTCCTACGTATGGTTGTAAAAACATGGACACTAAATTGCGACTTGAAGAGGCTAATCGATGACTTTGGTAGTGTCTTCCCCGAATCAGGGGGTATCGCTGGGATGATTTTGTGTCAAATCAGCGATTGCATCGTAACACTGAATCAAAGGGCCTATTACCTGCATAGTCCGTCATCGCCAACTTCGGCATATGGGCATGTGGCACGCTACCCTGAAACCGATACCAATCCTTCCAATCGGGTTGTGTCTGTAAGAAACAATCCGGCGTGGAAGAGGCCAAGGTGGCGCCTACAGTAGTCGTGGCTGTGGCAAGTTGATGTTTCCCTTTTTTTTTTTTTTTTGTTTTACATTTTGGCCCTATAGCCCCTAAGGCAGTGACCTCCAGGTGTGGGATGGTAGGCCCTGGAGGCTCATTTGAGGGCTGTGGTGGTTGGCCCTCGCCTGTGTGGCGCAGGCAGGATTTTTTATATTGACGCCCGTGATTAGAGGTTCATGCCGCCCCCTGTGTCCTCCGATGCACTCACAATCTAAGGTAGAGTATAATGGGCAGGGCATGTGGGTGTTCTTAGGGCCGTACTTTTAAAATCTTTCGCCAGTGCTGGCGAAAGCGTTCGCCAGGCGCTCCGCGATTTCTTTCTTTTAAACGCCACGAACGCTCCGCCAGGCGCTGCTCCGCCAGGGCTGGCGTAGGAGAAGTATTGGAATAGCCTGGCGAACGCGAGCTCTGGTGAGACCTCCCTCTCACCGGGCGATCAACATTTTTTACATTCAGTTTATACTTTTTACAATACTACTAAGCATTTCATGAGATAGGAAACCTATTGCGACGGTAAATATGTGTATGGCAAGTTTTTTCATGGAAAATAAGTCATGTATATTATTTTCAAAACACCATCGAGGTTCCAGCGCAGCTGACAGCACCAGAAACCTCTACCCCACCTCACCCACCCCCAGAGGTGAGTGTATTTTGCCTTTTCGTCCAATATTTTTTGGTTTAGGGACCATATTGCACAATATTATGTATACATTGGATATTTTGGTGATAATATCTTTACATGAGCTAAATCAATCAGAGGCCTCTCAACCTCATAAGAATCTCAGTGAGACGTGATTATATCATTGTGCTTCCGCCACTTAAATATTTTATTTCTGTGGTACATCAGATAGAATTGAATTAGTTATTTTGCACAATATCAGGTTATGTTTTGGTGATGGCGTCATTACATTGAGCTATGTCAGAGGCCTCTGACCCTAATAATATTACACGTGAGACGTGCTTAAATAGTGGCTCCCGACACTGTAAATTATTTTATTTGGAAAATTTTTTACCTTAGAACCAGAATTCTCTACACATTTGAGCGTATGGTTTCCGTTTACCTTAATAGATTCGAAAAAACATTCTCTCAGTGAGTTTCCGTCGCAAACACTATTTTCAAAGATATAAGATGTTGTTAGTTGGAAGGAGAGTGTATAGGGGGGGGTTTGCAGTCAGTTCGTTCACAAGTTGTTTCGTACACCAGTAGATTAGTACACCAAAAAGTTGTTTGTAGTCTATATGAAACCATAGTCTTTTCGTACACTCAGCTCAGAAGGTTAACTTTACTAAAAGAGTTACGAAAAGGGACATCACGTATGTACGAAAAACTCAAAATCAGTGTACGAAACAACTAACGAAACCTGGGTACGAAACAACCCTTGTGTACGAAAGTCCTGTAACCTATAGGAGATAAAAAAAATTTAACTAACCTAACCCTACTTTTACACTCACTAACCGAACCCATTTTTTAAACTAACTAAACCCAAAAATCCTCACTTAAAAGTATCCGCGGCAAGGGAAGAACAGAGGCGATGCAGGTCACAAGAGGAAGAAGAGTGAGGCGCACATAAACACTTGTCTCTCTCCTCCCGATGAATAGCATGTTATATTATATCTCCAAAAGTAATTATTTACTCATTGAGACAAAGTTTCCTAGAATACAAAAGGTAAACAAACCATACTCCCAATTGTGTAGGGAACTCTGGTCCTAGTGTAAAATATAATACCTTATATTTATTTGGTTAATCAGATGAAAATTTAATGAGTTACAACTTTTGTTACAATTAGAAGGATAAATATGCAGTTTTAACCAATACTCCCATGAACAAATACCCTCCTCTATAACTGGGGGCCTGTACCCCCCCGGACCCCCCTTGCTAGTTCACTAAACCTAGTACAATTTTCATTTATGGGCCTTACTGTTTTTGAGGACGAAACTTTTTAAAGAATAGTTTTAATATGTTTGAATTTATCTGATACTTATTTTTGGGGTGATTTTTTTCTGATTAAAGACTTTTCACTATATTTAGATGAATGTTAGATTATTATATGTTTCATATATTATTTTCCAGATTTTGGACGCACTGCTAGATTTTGAAGATATAGAAGTGCTTGATCCAGCCAAAGCAGGGAAAAGGATCAGATTGCTAAGATAAACTGTGAAAGACAGAAAGACAGCCTAGATTTGTTTCCCGAGCGAGGACAGAGTTGGAATTAAAAGTTGGTTGGTAATAAAACATACTGAAAACATTTCCTAATGTTTAATATCCCAAACCATATATTGTTTTGTCTTGTACTTGTTAGGTGGTGAATGAGATTAAATTATAATATCACCCAAATTTCCTTTTGGAAGTATGATTGATTGTGGCATGTTAGGTTAAGTGATAACTATATTTAATGATTCATATCACTACAGGAAGTATCTGGGTAGGTTGTTGTTGCAGGTTAGGTTAAGTGGTGAACTATATTAAAATATCATATCACTACTGGAAGTATCTGAGAGTGTGTAGCATGTTAGGTTAAGTGGTGAACTGTATTTAATGATTCATATCTACAGGAAGTATCTGATAGATTGTTGCAGGTTAGCTTAAGTGGTGAAAATATTTAATTATTCATATAACTACTGGAAGTATATGATCGGGTTGTTGCATGTTAAGTGCTGATGTTTAAATTAAATGATGAATGGTTTTGTTTACCTAAATAGATTCTGGGAAAAAATTTTTCAGTGAGTTTCCGTTGCAAATCACTACTTTCAGAGATATAATTTGCTTTTAGTAGGAAGAGAGTGTATAAAGGGGGGCGGGTGCAGTCAGTCGTACACAAGTTGTTTTGTTTCACCAGTAGATTAGTGCACCAAAAAAGTTGTTTCGTAGTCTATATGAAACCATAGTCGTTTTGTACACTCAAGCTCAGAGTTTTAAATTTACTTACTAGAGTTACGAAACGACATCACGTATGTACGAAAAAAACTAAAATTCGGTGTACGAAAACTACTAACGAAACTG
This sequence comes from Chionoecetes opilio, assembly GCA_016584305.1. Taxonomy (NCBI): domain Eukaryota; kingdom Metazoa; phylum Arthropoda; class Malacostraca; order Decapoda; family Majidae; genus Chionoecetes; species Chionoecetes opilio. The sequence continues at coordinate 3,891 of JACEEZ010025971.1, read as the reverse complement.
GCTTACGAAACAATTGTGTACGAAACTCCGTCACCTATAGGATATGAAAATATAACTAACCAACCCTACATTTTAACCTATCAAATAAGGCCATATCCCCATTAAAAAGTGATGATCTTTAATATCGATTACTGGAAGTATGATCGATTGCTGCCATGTTAGGTTAAGCGGTGATAAATTATATTCAATAATACAACTACTGGAATTATATGATATATTGTTGCCCCGTTAGATAAGTAGTGAGCGAGTTTAAATTATAAATATCAGAACTACTTTGGTAAAATTTCGGAAGTGGGCATTCACTGATTTCGAGGTCGAAAATTAGTTTTCCTGAATAGTTTTGATGTGTTTTTTTAAGAATAGGCAAATCGTTTTTTTTCGGAAATCAATGTTTGTGTACAGGTGCGGGGGTACCCCCCCCGCCCCGCCCCGCAAACCTTAATTGTCCCCCTTGCACTGCCATAGTATTTATAATTTTTTTTTTTTCTTGATATCTGTTACTGAACCCAAACCCCACCTCTAACCTAATTAATTTTAAACCCAACTTAACAGTTTATGGCTGAAAATAACGGTAGATTTTCGGTAGTAAAAAGAAGCACCATATTATTCAATTGTACCATGGGAAATGGGGGTTCAAAATATTCATAATGAATAATTCTACACGATGATGTAGGTAAGAATCCCAGGGACTTTTGGAAGCCCACTACCGAAAAAAATACCCTATCTTTGTACGAGTTAGGTGGTAAATAAGGTTAAAAAGGTTAATATCACAACTGCCTTTGGAAGCATATGACATATTGTTGCACGTTAGATCAGTGATGAACGAACTTTAATGATTAAAAAACAGTACAGTCTGGAAGAGCAGCTACAAGTGCAATCACGGCATATAACATGATAGTTTTGTCATTTATGCCCTCAATATACTCCTTGATGAGGTCAATGAGCATCCCCTTATCCACAGTGGATATAGGAGTTGACTAAGAGAGGACATCGTCACTCGTAGCCAGTAGTGTCGACTGTAGATGCCCAAACAAACTTGAATTTCCCGCGATTTCCTGCGCTATTTCGCCGAGTCGAGCGAGAATAGGAGAAGGTTAGCGTTTGGGGAACACTCACGTCCCCCAACCCTGGCGCGGAAGCCAAATGTTTTCAAGTAAGGATTTCCTCAGGCTGGCGTTCGCCTGGCGCCCGGGATCGCCAACCGATCGCCAACCCGGGCGGAAGGTTTAATAGTACCCGGGCCCTTTTGGCCACTTACGGTGCAGAAATATTTTAAGTGGATTTATGGGGCACACTCGGGATCGAACTCGGGTCTTCGAGGGAACGCCACTCGGTTTACGCTAATACTCTGCTACCGCCTCCCCTAAATAGGAGGCGGGAGCCCAAATGAATTCCTGTCGAGAGTTGCTTGGTATGGGAATGGAGCCTGCATGGGGATTCGCGCGTGGTGACCCCCGGGAGTGCCGTCGTAAGGTTGGCGAGGCGACGCGCCCCCCCCGGCATATGCCCGCAATTATTTATTGGCAGGGAGCGAAGCGACCTGCTTCTTACCATAAGACCCGTGGAAAACCCAAATTTAAGCCAAAAAGTGTATAACTACTCCTAAATATTGTCGGATTGAGCAAAAAATTTACATGCAAGTAGTGCTGTCAAAATCAATGGGGGTCTGTGCAACAAACTTTTTGAGTAAAACAAGCCCTTAATGAGTAATTAGCATAAACTACTCCTAAGTATTGTCGGAGTGAGCTGAAATTTGACATGCAAGTAGTGCTGTCAAAATCAATGGTGGTTGTACAAAAAAACTTTTTGCGTTTGAAAAAGCCCTTTAAAGAGTAATTAGCGTAATGAGTTAATTGGCTGGAAACGGGCTCGCTGCCCCGTTTCCAGCCGCAAGAACTGAGCCAAAAGCAAAGGGGCCAGAGGCTGGACGCCTATACTTGATATATATATATATATATATAATATATATATATATATATAATATTATATATTTTATAATATATATATAGATATATATATATATATATATTATATATATATTTATATATAATTATTATATAATATATATTAAAATAAAAATATATATTATATATATATATATATATATATATATAATATTATATATATATATATAAAAATATAATATTATATATATATATATTATTTTATATATATATATTTTATATATATATTTAATATATATTATATATATATATATATAATATATATATAATTATATATATTATATATATATATAATATATATTTATATATATATTTAATATATATATATATATATATATATATATATTTTATATTTTATAATTATATATATATATATATATATATATTAATAAATTAATTTATTAATATAATATAAAATATTTTATATTTTTTAATTTTAAAATACAATTTATTTTTTTTCCCTTTAAAATTTAATTAATTAATTTTATATATAATAATATTAAATTTTTATAATTATATAAAAATAATATTTCTAAATAAAATTATACATTATATTTAAAATACAAAAAAAAAGTTTTAAAAAACCCTAAATATTTAAAATTATATTTTTTTTCATATATAAAATATATATAATTATATATTATAAATATATAATTATAATATATAAATATATATTAATATTAAATTATTTTAATTTTTTAATTTTAAATAACAATTTTTTTTTTAAAATTAAAAATTAATTTTAATAATATATAATAAATAAAATTTATAATATATAAATAATATATTTTTTAAATAAATTTTATTAATTTATAATTAAAATAAAAAAAAATTTAAAAATAAAATATTTTTTTAATTTATATATTTTTTATATATAATATATATATAATAACTTTGTGGCATTTCAATACTGAAAACATGCGATAATACCCACACAGCCCACCACACAGCTCCCACGCGGGATCTTTTATGAGGTTAAGAAGACACTTAAGGGGGGACGCGTGCAGTTTCTCGACTCGCTAAAACCTTCGAAAAGGGCGACGTCAAGTTTGGAAAAAATAATTTTGCACTGATTTGGTCCTGATATGTATAACAGCAAACATTTTCCCCTCGCAAGGAAAAATCTCATGTTTTAAATGATACTATGTATGAACAAACGCTTAAAAGTACCTTGCTACATGGAAAAATAAATAATATATATCCCTTATATTTCTTTATAGAAGAGAATTTTTATAAATCAACAAAAAGGTTCATTAGTTTTTGCAGTGCTTAACAAAACAATAAAAAATTTAAGCATTTGCATTATTAACTCACTTCTTTACTTAAATTTGGGTTTTGAAAAAAATGTGTGAAAATTTTGATAAAGACTTTTTTCATGTATTTGTTATTTCACAAAAAGACAAAAAAATTAACGTGAACTTTCAGTTACTTTTCCCATTTTAACTGTAGCCGTCTTTTTTTTCCGGGGATTGGGAAAGGGATCTGTCCATATTTATCTGGGAAGGAAATTATTCCACACGCTTTAAGTATGATTTGCCAGAGGGATATCCACTGATTCTTTCTCTTACCAAAAGGGAATGAAAATTTGAAAAAAGCTTGTTTAATCATTAACTCTATTCACATTACTCATTATTCAAAGTTGATTTAACATTTATAATCTGCAACATATAAAAAAAAAATAAAGCTGACACTCAACTGTCAAGGCACTTTTAGTATTGTTAGTTAATACATTATACCATAGCACGCTTCACCCTTTTATACAAGTTCATAAGTATCCATCCCCTTCAGAAAGATTTTTTTTTTTTTTTATATCTTCTGGGATTATCTATTCATGAAAAAGTAGGCACACTCATTTCTTTCGTTCAATTTCTTGGTCTGTTTGATCAGGAAATAATCCCAAAAAAAACCAAAGTTTTTGTTTTTTTAA
>JACEEZ010025970.1:0-36702 GCA_016584305.1 Chionoecetes opilio | reverse complement strand
TCGCTTCCTGCTGACTTGCTAGGTTACAATAATTCTTCGGCGTATTTCCTGTATCTACTTTGTTGTTACGTGCATGATGGTTACAGCGAGAGAAGAGACGAGGTTTTGGATTGTTTCTACCAAACCGGGATTCGAACTCCAGTCCTCTTGGTTGTGAGTAAAGTACGTTAATCACTATACCACCGAACAACACTATACTGCTACTGCTACTACTACTTACTACTACTACTACTATACTACTACTACTACTACTACTACTACTACTTACTACTGCTACTACTATTACTACTACTACTACTACTACTACTACTACTACTACTACTACCACTACAAAAGTAAGTTATGATAATGATGATGATACTAACGTTAATAATACTAATAATGATAATAGTATTGATAATAATGATAGTTTTTCTTCATATAAAAGACTTAGAATATCATAAATTAGATTGCTCAGTGCTCACGAACAATTAAAACAATATGCACATCCTACAAATACATAACGATAATAAAAATAGTCATGATGATAAGGATAATAGCAAAACTGATAATAATACTGATAAGAATAGCTAATGATAATACAACAAATAATAATACCAATAATATCAATAACAGCAACAACAAGCACAACCATAAACAATAGCTAAAACTAATAATAACGGTAATAATAATAACGATAATAACTATACCTCCTCTGTCATCATATCTTCTTATTACCATTCCTTCTCCTTCATTCCTCTCCCTTCCCCCAACCCCTATTTACTCGTACTCTTCCTACCCCCATCCATCCCTTCTCTTCCCCACCTCTTTCCCCCTCAAACAAAACTGGGTCTTGCAACTCTCTTCACCCCCTTCTTTACCTAATCTCTTCTCTATATCCAACCCATTAACATCCCAATCAGGCTATTTTCCCCTTTCTCAATTCCTCTTCTATTTACCCAACCCATTAACATCCCTATCAGGTTATTTTCCCCCTTCTCAATCTCTCTTCTATTTACCCAACCCATTAACATCCCAATCAGGCTATTTTCCCCTTTCTCAATTCCTCTTCTATTTACCCAACCCATTAACATCCCTATAAGGTTATTTTCCCCCTTCTCAATCTCTCTTCTATTTACCCAACCCATTAATTAACATCTCAATCAGGTTATTTTTCCCCTTCTCAATCTCTCTTATCCTTAACCTTTTTTTTTACCTTGATCCTTCCTCTCATTTGTGTTCCTTCCCCCTGCTGGCCCTTCACTTACCTGGGAGTGTGTTGTCCAAGAAGCAGCCTAGCACACCTCCTACTACCATGGGCGTCTGTAGCAACACCCGAAGTATCTGGTCCCCTGCGTCAGATCCAGTTCCTATGCTATCTGGATTCTGCTTCAGCCACTGTGGGTAAATATAATACGTATGCGTCAGTCAGTCAGTTATTGGTTAGGTTTTTTTCTTTTCATGTCTTGTCTTTTCTTATTTAGCCCACACACCGCCACCATTGACCACCACTTGTATTGATTAGTAAATTGGACTTATGTTGTACCGTCAGTTAGTCAATCGGTCAATAAGGTGGTCATTCATTTATTCAGTCAGTCAGTCAGTCACTCAGTCGATCAATCAAGTGGTCATTTATTCATTCATTCAGTCAGTCAGTCACTCAGTCGATCAGTCAGTTAGTTAGTTAGATATTCATACAGTCAGTCAGTCAATCACTCAGTCGATCAGTCAGTTGGTTAGTTACTCATTCAGTCCGTCAGTCAATCACTCAGTCGATCAGTCAGTTGGTTAGTTACTCATTCAGTCCGTCAGTCAATCACTCAGTCGATCAGTCAGTTATTTAGTTAGTTATTCATACAGTCAGTCAGTCACTCAGTCGATCAGTCAGTTATTTAGTTAGTTATTCATACAGTCAGTCAGTCACTCAGTCGATCAGTAAGTTAGTTTGTTAGTTATTCATACAGTCAGTCAGTCACTCAGTCGATCAGTAAGTTAGTTTGTTAGTTATTCATACAGTCAGTCAGTCACTCAGTCGATCAGTCAGTTAGTTAGATAGTTAATAATTCATTCAGTCAGTCCGACAGTTATTTATTCTCTCTCTCTCTCTCTCTCTCTCTCTCTCTCTCTCTCTCTCTCTCTCTCTCTCTCTCTCTCTCTCTCTCTCTCTCTCTCTCTCTCTCTCTCTCTCTCTCTCTCTCTCTCTCTCTCCCCCCCCCCCATATACCTTCGGCAGGAGGAGACCGAGGAAGATGGAGAAGCCAAGAACGAACAGATTCCTGGTGGTGAAGTGAATGTGCTGAAGGGGCATCAGGCCGACGGAGGTGATCATGGAGAACATTGTGACCAGGATGCCCGCGATGACAGGCTCCGGAATGGTGACGAAGGCGGCGCCGAACTTGCCGAAAAAACCCGAGACGATGAGGATGAGACCGGTGAATTGTACCACACGACGGCTGGCTACCTTTTATAAATGAGAGAGAGAGAGAGGGAGAGACATGATAATTAATAACGGTGAGAAATGGAAGAAATATTAGCAGGAAGAGACGAAAAGTATACACACCACACGCACACCTTAGTGACGCTGATGACGCCGATGTTCTGCGAGCAAGAGGTGGTGCCGCTGCCAGTGCCGAGGACCCCCGCCAGCAGGCATCCCAAGCCCTCCACGGCGACGGCCCGGTTAATGGCGCTTGTGGGGGGTGGGGGAGCACCTGCGGCAGAAGGCGGTGAAGGAGGAGACGAAGGAGGAAGATAAAGTAATGATGATACATTTGAAACATTTGAAGCTTTTAATAATAGCCGCAGAAATACATTAATGTTTGTTTACAACTTTGAAGGCCAGCCTTTATAATAAGCAGAGCTTTTCAGGCAAAGAGTAAAATACATACGAAATAATAAACAAATTATAAGAAAAACAAACAGGTTATTAATAAGTAATAGTAACGAAGTAACAAATAATACAAAATACAAAATAGTAGAAAAATACGAATATATGCAATGACAAATTACAATAATACAGAAAATGGAAATGATACTACTAACACTATGCAATAAAAGGTACACATACAAAAACAAGGGGAGGGGAGATACATGATGATGATAGTGATGATCGTGGAATTGGGTAGATGAGGAGGGGGAGGAGGAGAATCTATGGTATCTATTATACAACACAATACCCCTACATAACCTCTCCAGTTCCTTATACACACCAGGATGCAGAGGAATGACGCAAGACATAAGGGAGATCACGACTTCGACATCACTGCCCTTCAACAACAACAACAACATAAGGGAGATTACTGACCTGAGATCTTGGCGCAGGCATAATAATCCCCGACGCTTTCCATTATGGATGTCGCAGCGGCTCCCAGCATCCCCACCAGCCCCACCGCCGTCACCCTGGGCCACCCCCACTGCCCTGGTAGGAGGAGGAGGAGGAGGAGGAAGAAAGTCACAGAGAGGGCATTGGATATAGGTCACGAGTTGGAGCGGTACATAAGGAAGTCAAGATAAATAATATAAATTGTCATAGTTCATAAACAACCTCAAAAAATTATATGTACACGAATTAAACAAAATATGACCAGAATAAACTATCATTGTTTTGTTTTGTTTTACTTTTCCTTCACCAGTACCTCATAAAACTAAGCCAGACACACCCATAGTGAAGACTTCGTACCCACTCACGCCCTTTCAGCCTTATAGCCACTCCTTGCCCTTCCTTATCCCCTTGTTCAGCTCTAAAAATACCAGCCCCTCTCTCTCTCTCTCTCTCTCTCTCTCTCTCTCTCTTTTTCTCCCTCTCCTCTCTCTCCTCTCTCTCTCTCTCTCTCTCTCTCTCTCTCTCTCTCTCTCCGTCTAATACCCACTCTTCCTCCTCCTCACCAGGGTAAGGCGCGAAGAACCAAGGGGTCCTCTCCATCAGGTCCCCCGTGGCATCCGTGCGGGCGGGAGACCCAGGGGGCAACACATCGCAGACGGTGAGGATGCCACACACGCCCCATGAGACGAGCACGGCTATGAGCACCTGTAGGAGGAAAGGGAGGGGGTGATTGGGCGTAGGGAGGGCATGATGGAGGAGTGAAGGAGACAGAGAGGAACACGTGGACGGCCGAGCAGAAATCATGACCCGCCCGCTGCCACCAATTTGTAGCGGGTTGGAACCAAAGTTATTTCGAAATATTGTTGTTCACTACTTCCAGCACTCGTTCACAGTTGAGGAAGTAACTTTTAACCCCTTCACACCCAGATCTTTCCTTTGCTATATAAAAACATCTGTTGTTAGCCATAAAATTACGAAAAGTAACTGAATATACCGTTTTAGTTAGTCGACAAGGATACTAAACAGGTCATATCTATAAAACATTGCTTATATTCACTAAACATCGTCTAATGGTACCTAAATTACAATGGAAATTACGTTCTGGGCCTCAAGGGGTTAATCAGTATATATGGATAACAGGAAACTCTAAGGTGTAGATAATAGTTTTATATAGAATAGCATCCTTGTATAGTAGATAAACACTGAAACAAATGTAGAATAGCCAGGCAGAAACACACACACAGCGATGGAAGTAATAAGGAAGGAGGAGAGAGGGATAAAGAGAGGAAGGAGGAGAGAGGGATGAATGAGAAAATTGAGAAGCCATCAAGTTTCTTACCGGGAAGCATCTGAACACCCTGGCGGAGGTCCTGGTGAGGGAGAGGCCCCGCTGCCCCTTGGTGAGCACGAGCAGCGGCACGTCAATGTGACTCAAGTACTGCGAGAACACGACCATCAGCACTATCGTCCTGGGGGAAGAGAGTTGAGTCGTGTTGCGTTACATGAGTAACAGATGAAGGTTACATTACTATTACAATTTTTGTAGTTGGTCTCTCAGGACCAACAAGGTAGTTTGCTCGCTCAGGACAACTGCAGCCCTCGGGCTTCATTCCTACCAGATATATGGGCCCTACAACCTCTCTTAAGCCGGGTACACACACGCGAACATTACATCGCAACGGAACTCCGTAGTGTAATAAAAACGCCAGAGTGGACGGGACCTCGTATAAATATAACGTCACTGCGTAGCACCCGAGCGAACATTATGTTACGCGTCGAGGTTCGCTCCCGTCCCACCAAATGTTGTTTTTTGAGCGCCGCATCAAAGGGTGTTACAGGGTGAGGTTACGCAGTGTATGTTCGACGCGTATCAACTGGCAACACCGAGTCTGCGCAGACTTGAGTACGAGTCTCTTGTTACTAAAAATCTGCCACTATCCGGGTCGACCGAGCCGTCAGTGAAGTATACGCGGCTGTCCCGCTCGGCGACCTGGGCCGTGGCCATCAGCGCGTGCTGCCGCAGCTCCCGGGTGGTGCACATGGCTTTACAGGCAGGCAACTGCGTGGCGGTGAACTCTGCGGCGGGGAGCCCCCACGGGGGCGGTGCATTGTAGGTGGGGGCGGGGACATCGGCCTCCCGCCACGGCCCGGTGATCCCCGCGTGAATGAGGCTGTGGGTGGCTAGCGAGGTGTTGATGAGCCACGTGTTGCCGCGCAGGCACTCGATGCCCTGCGTCATGGCCAGCCGGAGTCTCCTCTGCGCCACGCCCTCCACGTCGTGGCGGAATACTCTGGCCACGCGACAGGCCATGATGCACTGCACCCTGGTGGCGAGGGGCACCAATCTGGTCTCGCTCTGCATTACGCAGGCGCTGGACCATCTCGGAGCCCCCAGCATGGTCCTCATGGCGTTGTTCTGGAGCACCTCGAGCTGCTCCTGCTGACTGGGGAGAGCGCGATGATGACAGACAGGGGCGCAATAATCCACCAGGGAGCGCACAGCCTGCAACATAGTAAAAGGCGGAGGAAGAGAAGGGGCGCCGGCGTTAAGCCGCTTCATGGCCCGCATCACGTTCAGCCTGGACTGCGTCCTTTCCCTCAGGTAGTCAAGCTGCCCCCGTGAAGGGACAGCCGCCTGTCGAGCCACACCCCAAGGTACAGGTAGGAGTCCGTCCAGGCCAGGCCGATGCCCTGGACGCGCAGCTGACAGACTGGGTTTGGCTGCCTTGATAGTCATGGCCCGGGACTTCTGCGCCGAGATCTGAGGGGCAGCTCCTCGCACTTGGCGTTTGAGAGTCGGAGCGCGCTGCGTCTTGCAAAGCCTGTCACCCCCCCCGGTTTGGACAACGAGGGCCAGGTCGTCGGCGTGCTGAGCAGGACGGTGCCAGCCTGGAAGGGCAGGGCGACCAGCTCCTCCATCAGAGGTTTTGAACAGGAGCGGGGCTGAGGATGCCGCCCTGGGGCGTCCCGTTCTCCAGTTCCTTGTAGCGTGATTTGAGGCCCTGGAACTTGACTCTGGCCCGACGGTGCTGGAGGTAGTCCTTGAGCCAGGCGAGCAGTCTTCCCCGGATTCCCTTCCTCGCGAGGGTGGCGAGAAAAAGCGTGAGGACTGGCCAGCTCGAACGCTTTCTCAAGGTCGAGGAAGACTGTGACTGTGGGGCAGTTGTGGCCTGATCAGCAGGGTGAGGAGGCTGTCAGCTGTGCCCACGCCGCGGGTGAAGCCAAACACGTGAGGGTGGAGGGCTCCCACGCGCCACTGCAGTCGCGAGAGCACCATTCTCTCGGCTGTTTTAGCCGTGCAGCTGATGAGGGAGATAGGCCTGAGCTTGGTGGGCTCCCTGGGCTTGGGGATGGGCTGAATATCGGCCTCCTTCCACGCTGGTGGCAGGTGGCCTGCCAGCCAAGACGCCGTTGAGCTTTGGCGAGCAGCGCGGCGTCCCCGGCAGGCCCGGCATGAGCGAGAATGGAGTATGTCACGCCGTCCCTGCAGCTGTGTCGCGCCCTTTTTTTCCTCGCCGACGACAGTTTCCTGGCGAGTGAAGAGGTGGTCCGCCATGTCAGGTTCCCCTCGCGCTTCCCTGACAGCCTCGGACGCGGTGTTGTCGAAGCTGTTGCTGGAGGTGGCGTGTGGGAGGAGGGGGTTTGGGGGGCCCTGGAGCCACGCGCGGTGAACACGCCGATGAGTCTCTCCGCCTCTCGGTGTGGGTGTGGGTGGGCGGCCGGTCGGTGCGGGGCGGGCCCACCGGAAGCCGTCCTGACTTTCCTCCACAGCTGGCCGAGGGAGTGTGCTGGTTAAAGGGAAAAGCGCACCACTAAAAACCACCTGGCCTCCCTGGCCCGCTGAGACACCTGCCGACGCAAAGCCCACCACATCCTGCGACAGCCGCAGGTTGGTGGGGTTGGGCTGTCGTTTATACAGCTTTCTGTGCAGGTTGACTCGGTGGTTGTGCTCCCTGACGTCCTCGTTGTGGGAACCACCAGTCGGGACGGTGGCGGCGGCCCGGGAGAGCACTTAGGAATGGCGGCGTCGGTTGCCCTCTAAAAGGGCTGCCGTGAGGTCCCTCTCCTGTTGGTGCAGGTCGTCGGGTGGCTCGTAAGTGACCCACCACTCGTCAAGGGAAGCTTGAAACTTGCCCCAGTCCGCCCTCTTGATGTTCCATCGCGGCGAAGGGCGTGGCGGGATCGGCGGCGACGCTGTGAGGGTGGTGAGGGTGGCGTAGTGGTCACTGGTGAGCGTAGGGTGCACCTGCCACGATGCGCCGGCCGCCAGGTCACCCGACACCAAGGTGAGGTCCAGTCTCCCCCCTCCGGACGTGGGTGGGCTCCCCGGTGTTGAGGAGATGTATGTGAGGGACCTCCTCAAGCAACTCTGCTAGGTGACGACCCGTCCGGTTGGTTGCTGACACTGACTGCAGGATGGGGTGGTGGGCGTTAAAATCGCCCGCCACTAGGAGGCTAGTGTGCGATGCCATGGTGAGCAGCTCCCCTGCCTCCAGTTGGTGTCGCTGGCTCCTGTACAGGTTGTACACAGTGAGGTCCTCCCACGTGCAGCTCCACCGCCAAGGCCTCCACGCCATCTCCACAGTGCGCAGGGTCGGTGATTCTGCGGTGAGGGATGGCGCTCCTCACCAGCGTCACGCAGCCACGGGTGCCCTCAGTGGCAGGGAGCGAGTGGAGACTGTAGCCCGCAATGCGCCACTTGAAGTCAGCAGGTGTGAGCGTCTCCTGTAGGAGAACCACGTCAAGGTCCTCCTCGAAGATGGCCTGCAGCACCTGATGTTTCTTGGGGCGGAGGCCCGGGGCATTCCACTGCAGCCCCTTGAGCCTGGGTCGGCCGCCGCCGGCGCCGCAGGGGGGGTTGTCGTTGTCAGCGTGGTCCGCGTGGACGATGGTACTGTGCTGGGAGGAGGGAATGCTGGCCTGGATCCCCTGTGGTGGTCGTGACTGACGGCCGCCGTCTTTGATGGCTGATTCAATCTCCTCGAGGAGGAGGGCGTCAACTTCCTCCTCGGTGGCAGGGGCGAGCCCCGGGGGTGGAGGAGCCTCCTCATAACATGCATCATGCGGACGATGATGCAATCAGCAATTGCACGCGTCTCCTCGCTGACGTGAATGTTGTCGTAGCGGTGGCATGAGGCGCGCGACGTCCGTCGGCTCTCGCTGTCGCTGGCGCTTCAGGCACTGCAGGTGCAGGTGGCTGGCTGGGCGGGTGACCTTGAGGGCGACTCCTGTGTGGTGGGCGGGACCTGGTCCCAGTCTCCCGTTTAGGCAGTGGGGGGGAAATGCGGCGGGGGTGATGGTAGCCGCCTCCTCCACTGATACTGTCAGCTGCGCTTCACTTTCCTTCCACCGACCCGCGGTCTGGGGTGGGGTCCCTGGGGACTAGGGGGCAGGCTGTTTTGACGGCCTTGACCCAGGCTGGCCTGGCTGGTAGGGGAGCAGGGATGAAGCGGTGTTGCCGCTTTTTGTTGCTGTGGTTGTCCGCTTGTTTCATGATGGCGGTGTTGCCGCCGTGGTGCCTGAAGCTGTTGCTGCAGGCTAGGCTGAGGCATCCTGGAAGGCCTCGCAGGACACTGAGGGTTCCAGGCGGGGTGTTTCCTCCCGCAATTCGGACACTTTGCGGGGGTGTGGCCCCCTTTTGGCCGTGGGGCGGCCAATACAATCCTCCGTCGGGTGGTTAAGGCTGCACACTCCACACCTGACGGAGTGCTCGCAACTAACTTGCAGGTGGTTGAATCGCTGGCACTTGTAGCACCTCACCGGCTCGCTCCGGTAAGGGCGTAAGGTTGTAGGTGCCCCAGGAACGCAGGGTCATCTTGGCAGGTGGCTGCCCCTCGTGGACAATCATCACCTGCCTCGTGGCTATATTGTCCCAGCCACGCAGCCGTGTGGCGGGACACCACATGGGGTTGTGCCTTACCGCATCGAGTGGGAAGTCAAAAGGGTAGCGCTCCAGCACTACCTTGTGCCTCCTCACACTAGGGTCAAGGAGGAGCACCCTATTCCCCTCGTCAGCGAGGCGCCGCAGGAGCGCCACAGACTCCTCGCCCCTTGGGGGTGAGGTGTATTCTCCGTAGAGATTGGGCCTCACCTCCATCTTCAGGGTCGGGTTTTTGTCCTCGAGGCCGTGATGGCCGTAGGTGCTGGCCTGGGTTGGTCCTCCAGGCTTCTCAGCTTTGAACTTGGGGCGGGCGGCGCGACCGTTAACCATAGGGTCCAGCCTTTCCCTGCGCGGCCTCCGCTGGTCCTCGCTCCTGACGGACATGTCGATCACGAGTGGTGGTTCACTCTCATCATCATCGACGTCGTAGGCATCGTCGGCGCTAGCAAGCTCGCGCTCGCGCTCGGACACGGTCGGCCTCTTTTTGTGAGCCTCATTATTGGTGTCGAGTGTTTGGGAGGGGACGACGAGGAGGGGCGCTCCGAAGCCCGCTTCCCCACCCTTGGCGGGGAAGCATTTGCAGTACTGCGTGTGATCATTTCCCTGGGGGTGTTCACACTCGCACTAGTCTCAGTCTAAAAGTCCGGGTGTCGACACAGGCGCAGTCACTCGTTTCGGCGAGGACATAGGTCGGGAAGGTCACGCGGCGTGCACAGCGGGGCTCACGGAGTGACCCCGTCTGACCTCGCCGGTGACTCACTCGCGACTGAAGGCAAGGGTGAGTTTCCAGAGTAGCGGGTGGGGGGAAACACAGACACAGGGGTAGGGGGATTTTCAGAATAACGGGAGGGGGAACGCAGTCTCAGGGGTGGGGAGTTTTCAGAAAAAATGGGTGCGGGAGCAACTGAGGCACAAGGGTTTGAGTTTTCAGAATAGCGGGTGGGGGGAAACACGGGCACAGGGTAGGGGGTTTCAGAATAACGGGAGGGGGGAAGTCTCGGGGGTGGGGGAGTTTTCAGAATAAATGGGTGCGGGAACACGGGGGCACAAGGAAGAGTTTTTCAGAATAGTGGGTGGGGGAAACACATACACAGGGTAGGGGGTTTTCAGAATAACAGGTAACGGGTCAGGAACGCAGTCACAGGGGTAGGGGAGTTTTTCGGGGAAAACGGGTGGGGGGGAAAGTCACAGCGTGGGGAGTTTTCAGAACGGGTGAGGGGGAAACAGTCACAGGGTGGAGAGTTTTTCAGAATACGATTTTAATTTTTGATTTGTAAAGGTTTATTGTACAATTATAAACATACAGCATATATATATTATATATATAAAATATATATATATATATTATATATATATATATATTATATATATATATATATATATAATATATATATAATATATATATATATATTATCATAAGCTTCCCCTTTAAATCCTCATCCTGTGTGACAAAAACACACACACACACACACAACACAAAACCACACACACACACACACACCACACACACACACACACACACACTGCCTGGAGTACCACTAACTACCCTTCCTCAATCAACACGAAGGAAGGCACCGGAACTACTCCGGATCTCGCCGGTGTGTTTCGACTCAAAGCTGAGTGAAGCAGCCCCAGGCAAATACGAGGGCATTTATAAACCTCGTTTTCTTTTGTAGTCAGTCATCTGTATATAGCTGAAGCGTTACTACTCTCTCGAGGAACATAGCAGTTAACACCATTCTTGTGCCTTTAAGTAAGTACCAGTCAACATTAGCACTGGGGGACTCTACTCAAGTCAACTCACATTATTATTATTGCTTTACTACCTGGGGGTGAAAACTTATCTTAGTATTCTTTTGTGTTTTCCTCTAGGTTAATTATCTTGTGTTATGTACATATTGGTCATTTAAATTATATAAGCATTTTCTTTAGCCCATCTCTGTGTGTGCTTCAAAAGCAAGATCATCTTACTCCTTGCTACGAGGTGATTTATTAGATATTATTAAATTGTTATTGTTTATCTACTTCTTTCCATCACCTTTTTGTTATGGTTTCGGCGTTTCAGTCTCGCTACTCTTTCCTCTAGACAACTCACTGTCTCGCTCGTAACAGTTGGGGGCCTGTCCGGGAATGTAAAAAACCTTTACGGTTGTTTTTCTTAATCTCACTTCAGTGATATTCATATTTTTCTGTTTTCACCCCAGGTATTTTCTTTTGTTGTGAGAGTTCATGTGTCTATGTTGGTGGGTTGTTACTTTACGTGTGCTACATGATTGAGCGTGTGGATAGCTGTGCCTTTAAAACTCACTACACGAAGGCCCCGGTGTAGAGCATTTTCCAGTTCGTCACACTGCTTAAATTACCTTATTGCTCTGTTTGATATTTTTCAAAGTAGGACACTTTTCCCCCCCGCTAAGCTATACTGACTCATCTTTTCTCACGGAACCAGCGATGTTCCAAATCTAGTTAAATCACTCGATTATTAACTTGACCAGTTCAAAAAATCAAACATTTGAGTACTTATGCCAGATCTTGTATGCGTATTGTGGGTACTGCATTCTCTGGTACTTCTCCACTGGCTCGTTATATCCTTCGAAGTGATAAATCTCCAGGGGGCATTCCCCTATCAAATCTCATGTCAGGGTAGTTCAGTTAATAGCTCGAGTGATTTTCCTGAAATACGCCCTTGGCATCCCCTTTCTAACCCTATTGTGGTTCTTAGTTTTGTTTTAACATAATCATTGGGTTTGATGCGGAAAAAGTTTGTCGGTAATCCCCCTGCTGAAGAACTTAAAGCTGCAAGAGTTACTAAAGATCAACTCAAGTATATTGCCGCTAACTTTAGCATCCAGTTTACTCATGATACTAAAAAGGAAAAACTTAATGACACTAATATTAACTCATCTAGGTGAAGAACCAATAACTGACCCTCAGTCAGAAACCACCACTTCTAGAGGTTCTTCAGACACAGTATTCTCCTAGAAGGGAGGGAAAATGAAAATGCAGGCATTACAAATGAATTAGACTATGAAAGAGCAGAAAAAGAACATGATAGAGAAGAAAAAGTTCTCGAACGCGAATACCAGTTACAAATACAAGAGCGTGAAAGAGAAGAAAAAGAGCGTGAAAGAGAAGAAAAAGAGCGTGAAAGAGCAGAAAAAGAACATGATAGAGAACATCAGTTAAAAGTCCTCGATCTGCAGAATAAAGGTCACGCCACTCAAAAATCCCCAAAAAAATTACAATTAACAAAAATTTGCCTCTTTTACCTCAGTTCTCTGATTACGATCCTGAAGCTTTCTTTAGAGAGTTCGAATCCTCTGCCACGCATTTTCAGGTACCTAAAGAGGATTGGACCTGGCTTGTCAAGCCAAAACTTAATGGAAAGGCTTTATCTGTTCTAGACAGTGTGCAGGATAATGCCGATTATGATGTAGTTAAAGATGCTATACTTACAGCTTACGCGGTCACCACAGAAAGATACCGACAAAAACTTCCGCAACATGAACAAAAATACTGGTGCAAACTACCTAGAATTTGCCTCAGAGAAATTCAGAGCCCTTAAAAACTGGCTCAAGTCTGCATCAGTCACCACTTATGACGATCTGGTAAATCTCGTAGCACTGGAGGAATTTAAACGTAAAATATCCTACTCAATCATGTTGCACATTACAGACAAGGATGAGACAAACCTACTCAAAGCTGCTAAAATAGCAGATGTCTTTTCCCCTTTGTACATCGCCCTGTATCCTCGGGAGAAAGAAGGCTCAGTCCATTGTAAGTTCAGGTGCAAGTTATGAAAAGGATGGTAAGTCTGTAGATAGTGGTTCCAAGCCCAAGTGTGTTCTGCTATTTCTGTAAGGAAAACTGGCCACCTCATAAAGAACTGTCCTGACCCTAGGTGTAAAGTAGCTAAAATGGGCACATTTTCTAACAGTTGCTTCGGTGAACACAAAAATTCCACTCCCTTTTGTTTAAATGATCCTTTCAAACCCTTCAGGTTTACAAGGTACTGTCTCCCTCGACCTCTGACTCTGAGGAGCGGCCCCCTCCAGATTATGCGGATACTGCTTCTGCCCAATCAATCCTCTTAAAATCTGCACTTCCAAGAGTAGAAACGGAAGTATACAGGGGAGAAGGTGTACCTCAAGGATTTTCACCAGACTTTCCCCGTACCTCTGGCTAGGGTGTACCTTGATTGTCCGCTTGTTAAGGAGTTAGTAACCATTGCTGTCAGTGAGGACAAGTCTTTACCCATTCCTCATACTAACTTCCCTGTTAGCTAACGATCTGGCTGGTTGAGTTAGTCATTCCACCCCCTTGTCACTAATAACTCACCATTACCAATACAACCCCACAGCTCACATGGAAAAGGAGCAGCCAAATCTTTTTCCTAACTGTGCCTTTTCCCGTGCACATCCGAAGCAACTGCTCAAATACCCCCTCAGCCCTTGTCAACTACCACTCCTCATACGCCTAACGTAAGTCTTGGCAAGGTATTCTCTGAGAACTACTTGCTGAGGCTCAACGAGACGATGCTACTCTGTCTCGGTACCATGCCAGAACCATTCCTTAAAGATCAGATCACTCATTCCCTTCTTTCTATTACCGGACAAAATTCTTATGAGGCTATTCAAACTGCATAAACTTTCTGATGATGCCACTTGGGCTGAAGTTCACCAAAATTTTATTGCCAATCAACTTGAGAGAGCCAATCATGGAGATCGCTCATGGAGAACAAGCCGGTCACATAGGAATTAAGAAAACTTGTGACAAAATACTCAATGATTTTACTGGCCAGGATTAAAAAAAGACATAACTTCAATGATAAATTCATGTCACACTTGCCAGATTATGGGAAAACCTAATCAAAATATTCCTCAGTACCCCCTCCAACCTATCCAAGTGCCTGAGGAACCTTTTCAAAAGATCATCATTGACATCGTTGGCCCATTGCCCAAAAACTAAAGGGGAGGGAACCAAAACATCCTCACTATTATGTGTCCAACCACCCGATAAACCCCGAGGCTTTCCCACTTAAAAAAATTACAGCTAAAACAATTGTGTCAAAACTCACTCAACTGTTCACTACCTTTGGCATAAACCTAGGGGAAAATTTAAAGTGACCGCGGCAAAAAATTTCACGAGCGGTCTTTTTTGCAGCAGTTCTGGCAGAGCTTGGAATCACACAGACTCTATCTCGGCATACCATCCTCAATCACAAGGTGCTTTGGAGAGAAACACTCCCCACCGCCGTAAAAGACTCAGCTAATTCACATTAATCTACTGAATTATACAAGAGTAGACCAAACCTTGCACCTGATACAAATAAAATACCTGATTCAAATACAATGCCAGTTTTTTCCACCATTTCTGTCCTGAAAATACCACCACCCTTGTAACAGGTACAGATTGTGAAAAAAAAAATCAACCATACTTGGTAATCTCAGAGATTACCTAACCCCCCCATCTTCCTCTCACAGGAGAGACATAACCACCATTATGCTAAACCATAAAGATGTTCTTGGCGATCATCCTAAATTATGTAAAATGACCTCCCACGATGTCGAGCTTCTCCAGGAACCTCTCCTCTTCGTCAACCACCCTACCGACTACATCCTCGGAAATGTGACCAGATGAGGCAAGAGGTGGATTATCTACTCCAGCAGGGACTAGCTATTTTCCCCCCAGTCTCCGTGGGCGTCACCATGTCTTTCTCGTCCCAAGGAGGATGGACAACTGCGCCTCTGCACGGACTACCGCAGAGTAAAAAGCTGTGACTTGTTCCGGACGCCTACCCTCTACCAAAAATAGATGATCTCCATCGACAAGGTTGGACAGACTAATTTATAACAAAAATTGACTTACTGAAGGGATACTACCAAATACCCCTTACGGAAAAGGCCAACAAATATCAGCCTTCATCACACCCTTTGGTCTTTTCCAATACAGAGTCATGCCTTTTGGGATGAGGAATGCCCCTTCTACCTTCCAAAGGGCAATGGACTACTTATTACAGGATCTGGCTGGAGTTTCTGTATACTTAGACGACATTCTGATATTTACAGAGCATTGGGGGAGCAGCACCTTCTAAAACTCCAGGAAGTGTTGACCCCGGGTGCAGGGAGCACAACTGACCCTCAAGCTGGCCAGACCACCTTCAGGGCCCAGCCACGGTGACATACCTTTGGGGCACGAGGGGGACAAAGGGCCCAAATACGAAACCCCAAAATGGCCAACATCTCCGCCATCTTGGAGTACCCTGCCCCTACTACTCGGAAGGCCCTACGGCGCTTTCTGGGTATGGCAGGTTACTACCGGAGATTCTGTCCCAACTTCGCGGCCGCTACCGTCCCTCTCACCCGGCTCACTAGTGGGGCTGTGACCTACAACTGGACGGACGTCTGCCAAGCCGCCTTCAACCAACTTAAGAACCTTCCTGTCCCAGGGTCCCGTGCTCATCGCTCCCGACTTCGCCAAACCCTTTGCTCTGCAAACAGATGCCAAACGACACCGCCTTAGGAGCTGTACTCTTAACAAGGGGGTGGAGGGCATTCTTCACCCCTTGGCATACCACTCCAGCAAGTTCCAAAAATCCACCAACAGCGGTACAGCACCATCGGAGAAAGAACTCCTGGGAATCGTCTCAGCGGTACAAAAATTTCAGTGTTATCTCCACCCAAGTCAAGATCTTTAAAAGTCTACACTGATCACAACCCTCTGTCCTTCCTAAATCGTGCCAAATTTACCAATCAACGCCTTCTCCGATGGTCTCTCTTCCTCCAACCTTACAACCTGACCATCATCCACATCAAGGGCACCGACAACATCATTGCAGACGCTCTCCCCTCGCACCTAAAAGGGGTCACTTTGACCAGTTCAACTCCCACGACTCCACTTTTTCCCAGTTGGCGTCCCTCTTATGGGGGGAGGTATCAAAAGCTTCGCCTTATCCTCAAACCTGTTTTGAAAACACACACACACACACACACACACACACACACACACACACACAACCCCACACACACACACACTGCCCGGGAGTACCACTAACTACCTTCCTCAATCAACACGAAGGAAGGCACCGGAACTACTCCGGGATCTCGCCCGGGGTGTTTCGACTCAAAGCTGAGTGGGAAACAGCCCCAGGCAAATACGAGGGCATTTATAAACCTCGTTTTCTTTTGTTAGTCAGTCATCTGTATATAGCTGAAGCGTTACTACTCTCTCGAGGAACATAGCAGTAACACCATTCTTGTGCCTTTAAGTAAGTACCAGTCAACATTAGCACTGGTGACTCTACTCAAGTCAACTCACATTATTATTATTGCTTTACTACTGGTGGTGAAAACTTATCTAGTATTCTTTTTGTGTTTTTCTCTAGGGTTAATTATCTTGTGTTATGTACATATTGGTCATTTAAATTATATAAGCATTTTCTTTAGTCATCTCTGTGTGTGCTTCAAAAGCAAGATCATCTTACTCCTTGCTACGAGGTGATTTATTAGATATTATTAAATTGTTATTGTTATCTACTTCTTTCCATCACCTTTTTGTTATGGTTTCGGGCGTTTCAGTCTCGCTACTCATTCCTCTAGACAACTCACTGTCTCGCTCGTAACAATATATATACAGTACAAGCATGTACAGAAATACACATAATGCAGCAGCAAAAAGTACAAAGCGGGCATCAGCCCGACGGTGAGGAGAGTCAAGCTACGAGAGGGTCGCGTGGAGGCGAGGTGACGATGAGTCACCTGCGTCACTGGTCATACGATGAAACGTATGTATTTTTATTGACTGTATATACAGTAAAAATAACATAGTAAATAAACAAACAAAAAATTACATCAAAACATAATAAAAATAAAGTCGTATACAATCAATGCAACTCATGGAGGAGCTGGCCGTGAGTTGTTGACATGGCAAACAGTGGTCAAATTAACTATTGATTTCATTCTTTACACTTTCTACTCTTCTCTGATCTACCGGTGTGAAACTTCACCCAAACCCCAGGTACCTCACCACTGCGATCGTCGAACGGTGGGCGGGCATCCCTGTCACCCGGCAGGGTAAGGCCAAAGCTGCGATGCAATGCAGCGGCATACTCCATGCCACCACTCTTCACCGCACGCATCATGTAGCCGAGGGCCGGCTCATGCGATACGCGAGCCAACTTCAGCTCTCTTTCCTGCTTTAGCAGGTGTTCGTACTCCAGTAGAAGGTCCCACAGGCTCTTCTTATCAAGAGTGTACACCTTGTGCTCCATCTGGGACCCCGCATCGACCTGAGCGGGGCAGGACTGGGTCGCAGCGTCTCATGTCGACGGCTGCAGCTCCTCCATGGGCGGCGTCTGTTCCCCCACGGGCTCACACTGGGTCGCGACGTCCCGGCTGGTCACCGCTGGGGCGTCATCGACAGGCTGCTGCTCTACGGGCCCACATTGGCTGGCGGCATCACGGCTGGGCGTCACAGCATGGCATTGCTGCGACTCCCCGCCGCACGCCGCGGGTTCCAGCGGGGGTAGGTCTGGCGTCGCTATGGGGGCCGGGGCGTCATCCTCCACATCCACCTGGGGCGGGGTGGGTGGATCGCTCTCGGGCCTCGTCCTTCTCCTTCGTCTGGGGCGCCTCCTCGTCTCGGGTGTGGCGGTGTCCTCATTCCTTGGTGCAAGGGCTGGGGGCGGTGGACAGGGCGGATCCTCGTCTCGTCTCGTCTGCTGTCGTGGGGCCGCGGAACCAGCGATCCTCCTGAGTCTGGCAGGGCATCGGAGGTTCCAGACATGGTGTCCAGCGCTACAGTTGGGGCAACGCGGCACGGGACGTTCACCGCCCTCCCGAAGGCGGTGGATGCAGTCCCTGGTGGCGTGCTCTCCACTGCAGACGCCGCAGAGCTCCTGCCGCCGTGGACACTGGTCTTGGTAGTGTCCAAAGGCCTGGCAGCGGAAGCAGCGGACAGGTTCTTGTACATACTTGCGTACCGTGTAGCTTCCCCAGCATCCAAGGTCAAGGGTGGCAGGGAGACGTCCTCGCACTGTCAGCTTGTCCTGCCGGGTAGGCAGTAGACGTCCGTGGCCGGCGTTGAAAGTGCACCGCTCAGCATCCTCCACGAGCGGGTGCTCCAGCACAGGGTCCAGGGGGAAGGCAGTGGGGAATCCGAGGAGAACACCTCTCCTGCTAGGCTCCCACCTCTCAACACGATGTTCCGCGGCTGGCCATCCGCTACTTCCTGAAGGGTGGTGGCGGCGGCCAAGTGCGCTCCCCGGAAGAAAAAGTCCCCGGCGGCAGAGATGTCCATCTTGAGAGCGAGTTTGAGCTCGCTCTCCAGCCATTGACACGGTTCTTGAAGGGGCTGGGGAAATCGTTGTGCTTGACGAGTTTCCCAACTGGGATTGCAGCTACCGTGGATCCACACTGGCGTGGAGGGGCCGCTCGAGGGGCCTTGCTCGTCCTCGAGCGTCTACCCTGCACGATTGTAGAAGCCATCGGCGTCCATAGGGCCTCTTGTCTCCGAGCAGCGGCCATGATGGGAACAAGCTCAAGCTGCTCAACCACCAATGGCGAAGCGGAGAGATGGGAGAGCGGAGGAGAAGACCCGCTCTTAATGTAATGTAACACTGATGTAGGAAGAGTAGAGTAATCCACAGGGCGGTGAGTAATCCACAGGGCGGTGAGTAATCCACAGGGCGGTGAGTAATCCACAGGGCGGTGAGTAATCCACAGGGGGATGAGTAATCCACAAGGCGGTGAGTAATCCACAGGGCGGTGAGTGGCGATAGTGGAGTAAGTTACTCTAACACCGCTGGGCAGAGGGGTAGGGTTTTGACTGAAGACGCGGGAAACCACGCTGAGGGAGCAGGGGCCGCGCTGAATGCGCGTGAGGCCGTGCTGAGGACGCAGGAAGGCATCAGAGGTTGCAGAGGCCGTGCAGAATGCGCATGAGGCCGCTGAGGACGCAGTAAGGCGTCAGAGGGCGTAGAAGCCGCGCAGAGTGCGCATCAGGCCGGTGAAGACGCAGTAAGGCGTCTGAGGGGGCAGGGGGCAGGGGCCGCGCTGAACGCGCATAAGGCCGGGCTGATGACGCAAGAAAGCATCAGAGGGGGGCACAGATGGTGCCAGGGTGGGAGGGGATAACCTTTAAGGTGGCAGCTACACATCTTCTTCTTCTTCTTCTTTTCTAGGTGGGGAGCTAAACCACGGTTTTCAGTCGCAGTTTCAAAGCCTATTTTCCGGCTGGCTCCCTGAGGGCTTGTAGGATTAGGCCCTAACTCTCTGCTCTTTTTACCCAAGCCTTTTCTAGAAATACTTTAACCCCTTCAATGATTCTTCTATTGGTGTCCTGTACCTACTCAAACCTAAAGAAATTCCATTATCCCATCTATGTTCCCTCTGCCACTCTATCCCACTGATCCACGCCTACCTCCCGTGATCCGTAGATCCTGATCTATAAGCCGCTCTCTTTCCTCATCATACCTTGGACACATTAATACCAGGTGATCTACAGTTTCATCTAGTCTACCCATACACATTTGACATATCTTGCTTCCTTCGTTGCCCATCTATATGTTCTACTATTGACCTCCAGAGATTTTGTCCTTGTTTTAAATAATAAACCACTCCCAAGCTACCATCATAAAAGACCTCACACTTTGGTGTGGTCTTCCCCTTGTACCAATTCAGAGAACTCTTACCCTCCATCCTCTGTCTCCACATCTCCCTGCCCTGCCTCTGAACTTGGTCATTCACCTTTCGCTTTAACTCCCCCTCACTAGACTGGTGTATCCTATCTGTGAAACCCTGTAACCCACACTTCCTTTCCCACCGTCTGCTTGATCTATCCATTTACTACTCTGTCCTATCCACTCATAAACTTTTCGAGCCCACCTGTTTTCATCCATTTTTCTAAGCCTGATTTTGTAATTAAGCACTGACTTTCCTATTCTCTCCGCCAAAGGTACTCCACCCTGCCTCTCCCCTGATCGCCTCCACTGCTACATACCTGTTTGCCTCTAGTGCAAGTCTACTACCCTGTTCTGTACTACCTCTAACTTGTCCAGCTCTCCTACCGTCCACCTCATACACTCTGCCCCATACATGAGGCTCGGTACTGCCATGCCTTTCCACAACCCTCTTACTACCTCATACCTGTTTGCCCTACATCTTGCTACACTACCAAGCCTTCCCACCCACTGATTTGCTTTTCCTATTTTATCCTGTTTCGTCCTATCTGCTCCCTTCCCATCTACCGTGGACATGAGTGTAGTTTTTCTCCCAACCTATAGCTCAGCGAAGGGAACCCCATAATGGAGGCTAAGCTTTTTGCCTTAGGAGTGTTAAGACGAATGAGTCTTAAGACGCAGGTCCTTCCACTAGGAGAATTGTGCTCTTATATAGCACATGCTATAGCCACCTATAGACCATAGCTACACTCCGGGGGTCACCAATTATAACCGATGGGTGTATTAATAGCTAGTTGGTCATACTGGAGAGAGAAACTCTGACTGGCGTGCATGACGATTTTAATAGAATAGAATATAAAAAGAGAAAGCAGGAGATGGGGAAGTGGGGACAGGGAGAAGAATAGATGGGTGAGAGAAAGGAGGCTAGTAAGAGAAAAAGTCTCCGGGGCTTGACCCAGGTGCTGTATGTTTTTTTGTGTGTTTTTGTTGTGAGTCAATCTCGACCTAACGACACGCTTTCCCATCTCGCACGAGCAAACGGTTTTAATTGAAAAACATCAACATATAAATGAAAAAACAGATTTGAACAATAAATATTACATTGGTTTAAGATCAGCGCGCTAATGCAGTGCGCGCTGAGTAAGGGGTGTATGTTGAGATTGGTGAGTTACATGTTGGTTAAATATTGTTACAAAGCAAAAATAATATAAAGAGGTATGAAATTATATATGAATAATGAACATTAATAAAAATAAAAATTATAATAGTTTAAGCTGCAACCACACGTTTTCTCTTGTGGAGCAGTGTAAGGGAGAATGTAGTTTGTAGGGGAGACTGCTACAATACTCCCCTCCTAGTGACGAGGGAGGAGGAACGAGATCTTGGTGGTGGAGCGGTGCTGCTGGAGTTACAGTGTGGCCGAGGAAGGTGAGAGAGGTGACGCCGAACTCAGACTTGCCCACATTGATCTGTACGCCACAGTCTTGTAAGTGGGTGAAGACTTGGTGAAGGTGTTGTCGGTGTGAGGCTTCATCTGGGCTCGCTATGAGTAGGTCGTCGATGTACGCGAAGCAGAAGGGCAAGCCTCGGAGAACCTCGTCAATGAAGCATTGGAAGGTCTGGGCCGCATTCATGAGTCCAAAAGGGCTTTCCTGACGTACTCAAACAGCCCGGGGGGGCCCGGGGATGATGGCGGTTTTGGGGATTTTCGTGGGGTTTTGAAAGGAATCTGATAAAAGGGGCCCTTGACGAGGTCTAGCTTTTGAGAAGATTTTGGGAAACCCGACGATTTGGGGGACGAGAACTCCGGGATTTTTGGGCCCACGGGGGTATCTGTCCTTTGGGGTTTTTGTGAGGTTGGGGGCACGGTTTTCCCCCAAAGGGGGCCGTATGTCGCCGTTTTTTCTTGGGGACGACGTGGAGGGTGATGACCATTGTTTCCCTGCGGGGGCCGCAAAATACCTTGGCGCTTTCATAGACTCGAATCGGCCTTGGTTTTGACGGAAAGGGTTCGGGAGTTAAGCGAGGGGGCCTTGGCGTGTTTTGGTTTGGCCCGGGGGTTTCTCGATTGTGATGCGTGACGTGGTTTTTGAGGGGCAAGCTGGCAAGTAGGGTAAAGTCAGCGTGGGGAAAAGATTTAAGCGGGGTCAGGGGAAAATGGTGGCCCTTTTTGGGAAATGACAGAGGTCCCATGGTGTTTTTTCCCTGGCGCTGGTTGTGCGGGAGGAGATGGGGGTGATTGGGTAAACCCAACTTTTGACCCTTGACGTCCCCCAAAAAGGTTTTGAAGTGCCTCGGGAAAAGTCTGCTCCGGGGTTTGCTTTTTCCCGACGTAGAAGGTCCTTTTCGAAGGGACGTCGGAGGTAGAGGTTGAGTTGAAAAGGTGCCCCTTTGGGTAGACGGGTTTCTTGGCCCCCTTAGCGGGGGAAGAGATGCAAGAGGGGAGGTAGGGTTCGTAGTTTGGGCGGTCGCGGGGATAAAAATGACATGGGGCCCGGATCAATCGGGAAAACCTTATTTTGGAGTTTTTGTGTGTAGGTGGACCCAGCGCTGGGGGGTTGGGGCGAGGGGCCCGCGTTTGAAACTAATACTCCCCCTTTTTGGTTTGACCCCTTTTTGAGCATGGGGGCGTCACACTTCGAGGCTCTGCTCCCGGGAAAACTTTTTGTTACCAGCAGAGTCCCGGGTTCTCGAAGGGGGGAGGGTTTGCTGGCGGTGTTGAGGGGGGGAAGGAGGGGGGTCTTTGGCGGTCCTGATCTTCCTGTTGGGGGAGGGACCTCAGTGTGAGCTGCTCCCTTGAGGGAGGTGACCTCAGTCGTGGGGCTGGGAAAACCAGCTTGGGAGCGAGCAAAAAAGTGAGTGTTGCGGGGGGCCGAAAACTGAGGACATTTTAAAAAACCTGTGGTGTAGGGGGGTTTTGCCAAAAAAGTCGTCTGCTAACTTAGCGAGGGGCATGGGGTCTAGGCGCCTTGACAAAGAAAAGTACGTTCGGGTGTAGCAGGGGGCGGGCGTGGTAAAAAAGCAGTTTAAAACAACTCGGGGTAAAAAGGCGTTATTTTTCCCCGGAGTAGCTGCTTCATGCGATGAAAGGTGGGTTTGGGTAGGCTTCCGTAACCCAACTCACCTTGGAGCACAGCTTTTTAAGGCGGGGGGGGGCCCAATAGACGGCTAAATTTTTGGGAGTGTATAGAAGTTTCAGATTTTCATGGGGCGTGGGGGGAGGGGAAAAGTTTTTTAAATTTACGTCCGGGGATTTGGGAAAGGGGACGTCGGGAGGAAGGAGGCTACCCAGCATGGGGTGAGCTGGGTGAGGCCCGTTGAGATTTTTGGAGCCAAAAAAACCCGCACAAAAAAAATAGTAAAACCACATAGACGGGTTAGGTGGGCAAAAAGGGGGTGGCGATCCAGTGTCACTGTGCGCAGGTGCAGGTCGTCTTTTTGTCAGGCATGGTGAAGTCGAGTGGTTTTTAAAACCGAGGGGGCGAAGGCGCTGGCCGTGAAGGGGGCCAGGGGGAAACGGTGGCTCAGGGCCCGAACCACATTTAACGCAAGGGGCCCACTGGTGTGTAAACACGTCCCTGAAGGGGACCAAAAGGCACTGAGTTTTCCGGAAAGGCACTGAATGAAACACTGGAGAAACTGAGTAATTTTGGGTTTTGAAAACTGTACGGAAAATGTAACACTGTGATGCGGGGAAAAAGTGGGAGAACCACGGGGGCGTTAGTAACCCACAGGGCGGTGAGTAATCCAAGGGCGATGATTTAACCCCAACAGGGGGGTGGTAACCCACGGGCGGTGATGGCGACGTGGAGTAAGTCACTCAAACACCGGGGGGTGAGGGGTGGGGTTTTTGACTGAAGACGGGGGAAAAATAAACGCTGGGGGAAAGCAGGGGCCGCGCAGAATGCGCATGAGGCCTTGCGGGAGGACGCAGGAAAAGGGCATCAGGGGGTTTGCAGAGGCCGCGCAGAATGGGGCTTTGGGGCCCGCCTGGGGGACGCGAAAGGGCTTTCAGAGGGCGTGGGAAACCGGGGCAGGTACGCATCGGGCCCGGTTTGGAAGACGCAGAAAGGCGGTTGAGGGGGCAGGGGCCGCGCAAAAAAGCGCTTTAAGGCCGTTTTTCGAGGGGACGCAAAAAGGGGCATCAGAGGGGGGCAAAAGGGTTTGCCAGGGGGGGGGGGGAAAAACTTTTAGGGGGAAAAAACAAATAATAAGGGTATTTTTTTCTCCCAACCTAAGACTCAGCGAACCCGGAAACCCCCCAAGGGATGGGGCCCAAGCTTTTTGCCTTAGGAGGTTTAGGACGAATGAGTCAAAGCCCCCGGGTTTCCTTTTTTAACTGGGGAAAATTGTGCTTTATATAGCCCCCATGTTAGGACCCAAACTAAAAAAATATAGTACACCCCCGAGGGTCCCCAAAATTGTTGGTGAGGGGTGTAATGATAGCTAGTTGGCCCAAACCTGGAGAGAGAAAATCAAGATTCCAGGGGGAAGGTTAATTTTAATTAAAAAAGGGGTTAAAGGGTTTTATTGTACAATAAACAACGGACAAAATAAATACAATACAAGCAGTACAAAAATCCCTATCCAGTAGCAAAAAAAGGTTTACAAAGGGGGATCAGCCCGGCAGTGAGGGGGTTTATCCCGCCCCAGGCACGGGGGGGGGCGCGTGGGGGGCGGGGTTGATGGTGAGTCACCGGGCGCCCACTGGTCAGCGCCCCGGGGCGGCGGGGTGTGGGGTTACGTGATGTGTCAGAGGGGGGGGGGGGGCGTTGATCGAAAGAAACCTCAGCATCACTTTCTCTGGGGGTGTGGCGGACCTTTGAGGGGGGGGCCCGCCTTCACGCCCACTCAGCAGCCCCCCCCCCGCAGGCTGGGCGGGGGGGCCCGGGCCGGGGCCCTCAGGGGGGGGTGGCGGGGCAGGACAAAAGGGTTTAGTAAACCAGGGGGGGACGGGTGTGCTTCTCGCAGTGATCGCACTCTTGCCCCTCAAAAGTCTCCTCCCAGCTCCTTCCGGGTGCAGTAGCCCGGGACCCCACACGCTGCAGGGTGCGCCATTTTCCCGGGTTGTTGCTGGGGGCGTCCAGGGGGGGTGTCAGGGGCCCTCCAGCGTACCGGGCCCGCCTGCCTCTTCCGGGGTTCTCCAGCTCTCGGTGTGTCTGGTGGCGCTGTTTGCGGGCCGGCCCGCCTCGCCGCCCCTTGAGCTGCTTTTATGTGGGAGGCCACGGGGCAGGGTGACGCGGGGGGCCGCTGGGGCCGTTCGCGGCCACGTCCGCCCCCTTTCGTTACCTGGGAAACCCCTACGTGGCTGGGGATCCATTTGACCCTGACACGCCTTCCCTGCGCGCCAAGGCTCTGTAGGTCCCCGGATGGTGGGGATGAGCCTCACTTTGTCCTTGGGATGTGGTGTTGGAGGGCCTGCAGCCCTGCCCCAGGGGGTTCGGTGTGTTTTACCCCCCCCCCCCGGTTTGGGGCCTCCCGGGGGTTGCGGGGGCAGTTCGAGGGCGGGGCGGGATGGCCCCCAAGCTCAGCCCTGGGGGGTGGACCCAGTTTTTCGGGACGTCCGCCAAGAAAATTTCTGCCCCAACCCGGACAAAAAGCGGCGCCTTTTCGGGCCACTTTTCCGGGTCGACCGAGCCTTTCAGGGGAATATACGCGGCTGCCCCGCTGGGACGACCGGGGGCCATGGCCATAAGCGCGTGTTGCCGCAGCCCCCGAGTGGGGGAACATGGTTTTTGACGAAAGGGCAACAGCGGGCCCGGTGACCTTGCGGCGGGGGGCCCCCACGGGGGCGGGGCATAGTAGGTGGGGGGGGGACATGGGCCCTCCCCCCACGGCCCGGTGACCCCCGCGTAAAAATGAGGTGTGGGTGGTAGCGAGGTTTGTTAATGGCCCCCGACGGGCCCCGTGTTGCCGCGCAGGCTTTTCCCCCGATGCCCGGGCGTCAGGGCCCCGGGGGGAGTCTCCTCTGCGCCCCCCCCTCCACGCGGGGGGAAAGGATTTCGGGCCCAAAACGCAAACGGGCCCAATGATGCACTCCCAAGGGGTTGGCGAGGGACCCCAAAATTGGTCTCGCTCTGCATTACGCAGGGGGCTGGCCCATTGGGGACCCCCCAGAATGGTCCTCATGGGGGTTTTCTGGAGCACCCCCGACCCCGCCCCTCCCTGACGGGGGAGGGGCGCGTGAGTACAGGGGCGCAAAAATCCCCCAGGGCGCACCGCCTGCACGTAGTTACAGGGGAGGACAGAGAAGGTGGAAACCGGCTTTAAAGGCGGCGCCCATGGCCCTCATAACGTTCACCCTGGCCTGTGCCCTTTCCCTCAGGTAGTCAAGCTGCCCCGTGAACGACACCCGCCTGCCCGACCCAACCCCCCCAAAGGGGTACAGTGGAGCCCGTCCAGGCCGGGCCCGATGCCCGGGGAGGAAAGGGACGGGCGGGGTTTGGCTGCCTTGAAGTCATGGCCCGGGAAACTTCTGCCCCCGAGATCTAGGGGCCCCCACTCCTCGCACTTGGCGGTGATGAGGTCGAGAGCGCGCTGCGTCTTGAAAGCCTGTCACCCCGCCCGGTGAAAACCCGGGGGGCCCAGGTCTTTCGGGGTAGCTGAGCGGGACGGTGCCCAGCCGGAAAGGGGCCCAGGGCGACCAGCCCCCTCCATCAGCAGGTTAAAACAGGAAGGGGCTGAGGATCCCCGCCCTGGGGCGTCCCGTTCTCCATTTCCCCTTGTCCCGGGATTGTGGCCCGGGAAAATTTGGGACTCGGGCCGACGGTGCTGGGGGGTAGCCCCTCGAGCCAGGGGGAAAAGGTTTTCCCCCGGACCCCCTTTCCCTCGCGAGGGTGGCGGGGAAAACCGTGGGGGCCCGGCCAGTGGAACCCCTTTCCAAGGTCGGGGAAAAGGACTGTGATTATGCCCGCAGTTTTTGGGCCTGAGTCGGGCAGGGGGGAGGAGGGTAAGCTTTTGCCCCCCGTCGGGGGGTGAACCCAAAAACACGTGAGGGGGGGAGGGCTCCCACCGCCACGCATTTCGGGGAGAGCACCATTCTCTGGGTTTTTAGCCGTGCAGCTGAGAGGGAGATAGGCCTGGTTTGGTGGGTCCCGGGTTTTTGGGGGAGGGCCCTAAAATATCGGCCTCCTTCCACGGGGTGGCAGGGGCCCCTTCCCCACCCAAAGGGACGCGCGGGGTTGGCGAGCAGTCCCGGCCCGCCCCCGGGGAGGCCCGGCATGAGCCAGAAGGGAGATGCCCACCCCCGTCCGTCCCTGCAGCTGTGTCGCCCCCTTTTTTTTCCTCGCCGACGCCCAATTCCTGGCGAGGAAGAGGGTGGGTCCGCCCGTCGGGTTTCCCCCCCGGGGCGCCTCCCGGGACACCCCTCGACGCGGTGTGTCGAAGCTGTTGCGGGAAAGGTTTGGGTTGCGAGGAGAAGTTGGGGCTGGAGGCCTCTCGCGGGTGAAACCCCCGTTTGGGGCCTCTCCCCCTCTGGGTGTGGTTTTGGGTGGGCGGGGTCGGGGCGGGGCGGCCAGGAACCGTCCTGACATTCCTCCACAGCTGGCCGAGGGGGGGTGTGGGGTTTTGAAAGAGACGAAACCACTCCAACCACTCGGCCCCCCGGGCCCCGCTGAGACACCTGTCGAGCGCGAGACACCCCCTCCGCAAACCCGGCGGGTTTGGGGGGGTTGGGCTGTTTTTTGTACAGCTTTCGGTGCGGGTTTGGACTCGGTGGTTGTGCCCCCGAGTTTTCGTTGTAAACCACCAGTCGGGGCGGTGGGGCGGCCCGGAGAGAAACCTTGGGAAATGGCTTTTCGGCTGCCCTTGAAGGGCTGCCTTTGGGGTCCCTCTCCTGTTGGTAAAGGTCGCCGGGGGCCATAAGTGGACCCACCACTCGTAAAGGGAAGGGCTTAAAAACTGCCCCAGTCCGCTCTCTTAAATTTTCCATCGCGGCGGAGGGGGTTTGGGGGGATCGGCGGCGCGGCTGTGAGGGGGTGGGGGGTGGCCCTTTTGTGGTCCTGGTGAGCGTGGGGGGGGGTTTCCTGCCACGATGGGGCCGGGGCCCTCAGGTCAACCCGACACCAAGGTTTAAAGGGCCAGTCGCCCCCCCCCGGACATGGGTGGGTCCCCGGGGTTTAGGAGATGTATAGAGGGACCTCCTCAGCAAAAACTTTTAGGTGACGGGCCCGTCGGTTGGGCGCCCCACAATGACTGCAGGATGGGGGGGTGGGCGTTAAAACCCCCCGCCAAAGAGGAGGTGGGGTGCGATTTCCAGGGGGCAGCCCCCCGCCTCCCGTTGGTGTCGCTGGCTTTCCCGTATAGGTTTGTAAAAGTGAGCTCGAGTCCTTTCCCCCGTGCAGCTCCACCCCCAAGGCCTCCCCCGCCATCACCACAGTGCCCGGGCGATGGGTTCTTCGGTGGGGGGATGGCGCTCCCCACCAGCGTCACGAGCCACGGGTTGCCCTCCCTTTGGGAGGGAGTGAGGGAGACTTTTAGCCCCCAATGCGCCCCTTTAAGTCAAACAGGTTGGGCGTCTCCGTAGGAGAACCCGTCAAGGTCCTCCTCGAAGATTGGGCCCCCAGCAACCCGATGGGTTTTTTGGGGGGGAGGCCTGGGGGCATTCCCAGGGGAAACACCTTGAGCATGGGGGCGGCAGCCCGGGGGGCGCCGAAAGGGGGTTTCGTTGTTTAGCGTGGGGGCCGCGTGGACGGGAAAGGGTTTTCTGCCGGGGGGGAGGGAATGCTGGCCCGGAAAACCCCCTTTGGTGGTCGTGCCCGACGGCCGGAAAAAATTTATTTTCTGATTTCCCTTTTCCTCGGGGGAGGAAACCGTCAACTTTCCTCCTCGGTGGGAGGGGCCCAAGGGGCCCCTTTTGGGGGAGGAGGCCCCCTCATAACATGCATCATGCGGACGATGATGCAAACAGCAATTTTTCCCTGTCTCCTCCTTATTGGGACGTTTTCCCTAAACGGTGGCATGAGGCAGTGCGAGCCCCCGGGTCTCGCTGGGGCGCGTCGTTGGCACTTCAGGCACTGCAGGGCAGGTAAATGGTAGGCGGGTTTACCCTGAGGGCGGGCTCCTGTGTGGTGGGGGGGGGACCTGGTCCCCGTCTCCCGTTTTTTGGGAGTGGGGGGGGGGAGAATAGCGGCCGGGGGGTGATGGTTTGCCGCCTCCTCCCCGGGTCCCGGCAGCTGCGCTTCAAATTTTTCCCCTTTCCGTCCGGGCCCGCGGCCTGGGGGGGGGTCCCGGGGGGCTAGGGGGGGGAAAGGTGCTTGGCGGCCCTTGGGCCCCGGGGGGGAAAGGTGGTGGGAGGAGCAGGGATGAAACGGTTTTTCCGCTGTTGTTCCCGTGGTGTCCACGTGTTTCATGATGGGGTGTTGCCGCCCCCGTGGGGGGCTTGAGGCTGCTGCTGCAGGCGAAAGGGATTTCCCGCAAGGCCCCCTTTAGGACAGGGGGGTT
Source organism: Chionoecetes opilio (assembly GCA_016584305.1). Taxonomy (NCBI): domain Eukaryota; kingdom Metazoa; phylum Arthropoda; class Malacostraca; order Decapoda; family Majidae; genus Chionoecetes; species Chionoecetes opilio. Next base: position 7,401 of record JACEEZ010025970.1, on the reverse strand, counting down.
CCAGGCGTGGTTTTTTCTCCCGCAATTCGGACCCCTTTGCGGTGGTAGTCCCGTTGGACTTGTGGGGGGGCCCAAAGCAAACCTCTGTTGGGTTTGGGTTTAAGGGCCCGCACACTCCACACCTGACGGAAATTTCACGCACCTAACTTGCAAGGGGTGAAACGTGGACTTTTGGGACCCCAAACCCGGGCCCCCCTCCCGGGAGGGATGTAAGGTGTAGGTGCCCCCGGAAAAGTAGGGTCAGCTTGGCAGGGGGCGGCCCCCCCGTGGAAACCCCCAAAAAAAGCCCCCGTCTGTGGCTTTTGTTGCACTCCCCCCGCAGCCGGTTTTTTGGCGGGACAAACCCCGTGGGGTTGTTTCCCTTAAACCCCCATGGGGTGGGAAATCAACAGGGGAGCGCTCCAGCCCCTACCTTGTGCCTCCTCCACTAGGGTCAAGGAGGAGCACCCATTGCCCTCGTCAGCCCAAAGGGGCCGAAAGGAAACGCCCCCAGCCCCCTCTTCCTTGGGGGTGAGGATGTATTCTCCGTAGAGATTTGGGGGGAACCTCCAAACCTCAGGGTCGGGTTCTCGTCCTCGAGGGCCCCTGATGACCAGGTAGGCACTGGGGGGTCCACCCGGCTTCCCAGCTTGGAAAATTTGGGGGGGGGCGGCGCGACCGTTGGGCCACAGTGGTCCAGTCCTTTCCCCCGCGCGGCCCCCTGCTTCCCCGTCCGGGCGGGACATGTCGATGACGAGTTTATGGTACACCTCGTCATGTCATCGTGGGCCCCTTGGCGCGGCAAGCTCGCGCTCCCGGGACTTTCGGGCGGGGTTTTTTAGGTGGCGATGGGGTGGGAGGAGGGCCCAGGGAGCGGCGCTCCCAAGCCCCTTCCCCACCCCCCGGCGGGAAAAACATTCCCAGGTGCAGCACGCGTGTGATCATTTTCATTCGACGCCGTGTTAAAATTTACCCCTAACACTTTGTCTTCTCAAGTCCCGGGGGTCGACCCCAGGCGCGGTCACCCCCCCCCATGCGGCGAGGACATAGGGGCGGGATAGGTCCCCCGCGGCTTCCCCAGCGGGGCTCCCGGGGGCGACCCCGTCTGGGCCTCGCCGGCGACTCAATGCGACTGTTAATTTTAAATTTTTTTTTTTTAAAAAGGGTTTTGGAAAAATTATAAATACAGGGATATATATATATATTAATATATTTTATATACAGTACCCAAAATGTACAGAAAAAAAACATAATGCAGCAGGGAAAAAAAATACAAAGGGGCATCGGGCCCCCCAGTTTAGGGGAGTATCTCGTCAAGCTAGGGAGGGTCGGGGGGGAAAAGTGACGGTGAGCACCTGCGTCACTGGCATACGATGAAAACCCGGGGGGTATTTTTTTTTATTGAGGATATAGAGTAAAAATAAAATAGTAAAAAGAACAAACAAAAAAATTTCATTTAAAAAGTAAAAAAAAATAAAGTTTGTAAAACCCAAACAATGCAAATCATGGGGGAGTGGCCGGGATTGTTGGAAATGGCAAAACATGGTTTAAATTAACTTTTTATTTTTATTTTTTTTCACTTTTTACTTTCCCTGATTTCCGGGGGAACTTCACCCAAAAACCCCCGGTACCTCACCACTTTCCCGGGCATCGGAAACGGGGGCGGGAAACCCTGTCACCGGCCCGGGTACGGCCAAGCCGGGGCAATGCAGGGGGCATACCCCATGGGCCCCCACTCTTCACCGCACGCATCATGTAGCCGAGGGCCGGGGGTCGTGCGATACGCGAGCCAAATTCAGCTCTCCTTTTTCCCGCTTTTTGCAGGTGTTTTGTACTCAGTAGAAAGGGCCCCCCAAAAAAAACCCCGGCCCCCTCTTATTTATGAGGGGGTAAACCGGGGCTCCATCTGGGACCCCCCCCACGGGCCTGAGGGGGAGGGGGGTTTGCAACGTCAAATGTCGACGGTTTTCAGCTCCTCCATGGGCGGGTCTTTTTCCACCCCGGGCTCACACCTGGGTCGCAACGTCCCCGGTTTGGGCACCGTGGGGGGGAAACATCGACAGGCGCTGGGTTTCCCGGGCCCACATTGGGGTCGCGGATCCACGGGCTGGGGGTCACAGCTGGGATTTCTGCGGGGCTCCCCGCCACACCCCCGCGGGGGTTTCCCGGGGGGGGCAGGTCTGGCGCCGGCCATGGGGGCCGGGGGGGTCCCCTTTCCTTCCCCCCCCCCCCCCCCCCAATAAATGGGGGGGGGGGGGGGGTGGATTTGCTCTCGGGCCCGTCCTTTTTTCCTTGTTGGGGCGCCCCCTGTCTGGGTTTTGGGCGGGGGGTCCTCATTCCTTGGTGCCCGGGGCTTGGGGGGGGGTGGGCAGGGGGATCCCCGTCTCGTCCCCGTCTGCTGTTTGGGGGCCGCGGGGGCCAGGGATCCTCCTGAGCCCGGCAGGGCATCGGAGGTTCCAGGCTTTGGGGTCCAGCGCTAAGTTGGGGCAACGGGGAAAGGGACGTTCACCGCCCTCCCCAAGGGGGCGGATGAGTCCCTGGTGGGGGTGCCCCTCCACTGCAGAACGGGCGAATTCCCGCCGCCCTGGACACTGTCTTGGTAGTGTCCAAAGGGGCCCGGGCCCGCGAAAAACAGGGAAAAGGTTCTTGCACCCAAATTGCTAAACCTTTTTAGCTTACCCAGCAAACCAAGGTCAAGGGTGGGGGGAGGGGCGTCCTCCACTGTCAGTTTACCGCCTGGTGGGGGAGTTAAAACGTCCGTGTCCCGGGGTTGGGAAAATGGGACCGCTCAGCATCCTCCCGAGCGGGGGGTCCAGCACAGGGTCCCGGGGGGGGCCCGTTGGGGGGGAAAGGGCCCAAAGGGGAACACCTCTCCGGGTAGGTCCCAAACCCCTCCCAAAACGATGTTCCGTGGGGCCTTTTTGCCACTTACCCGAAAAGGGGGGGGTGGCGGCGGCAAGTTCGCTCCCCGGCGGCAGGGGATTTTCCATCTTGAGGGGGAGTTTAAGCCGCTTTTCCAGCCATTCACGGTCTTGAAAAAGGGTGGGGAAAAAGTCGTGCTTTACGAGTTTTCCAAAAAAGGGATTGCAGCTTTCCGTTTGGGTTACACCCGGCGTGGAAAGGGGCCCTCGAAAGGGGGCCCTTTCTCGTTTTCGGGGGGGTTACCCCCGCCGAGTAGAAAAAAACCCTCGGCTTTCCCAAAGGGGGCCTTTTTCCCCCCAATTTAGCGGGGCCCTGAGGGAACAAGCTCAAGCCCGCTCCCAACCCCCCAATTTGGCGAAGCGGGGGAGATGGGAGAGCGGAAGGGGAAGGGTTTGCTCTCAACCCAGGGTAGAGGTGGCCCGGGGACTGTGTGCTGATGATTTGACCCCAAAGTCATTGGTCCCAAGCTCCGTTCAGCGGAATCAGCAGCGAAACAGCCCCCTTTGGGCGCCATGTCCTTTAGGCTGGGTCGTTTCCCCCCGGCAGGGGGTTTCCGCCCCAGTAGTGTTGCATCCGGTAGTGAGTAATTTTCCCCGGGGGGGATGAGTAAAACCCCAGGGGCGGTGAGTAATCCAAAAGGGCGGGAGTAAACCACCGGGGGTGAGTAATCCCCAGGCGGGGGAAATAATCCACAGGGCGGGAGTAATCCACAGGGCGATGAGTAATCCACAGGGTGGTGGAAATAACCACAGGGGCCCGGGGGGTAATCCATTTGGGGGTGAGTGGCGACCGTGGAGAGTTATTTTTAAAACCGCGGGGGGTGAAAGGGGGAGGGTTTTGACTGAAGACGCGGGAAAAACCCCGCTGAGGGAAAAAGGGGCCGCGCTGAAAGCGCGTGAGGCCTGTTTAGGGCCCCAGGAAGGCCCCCCAGAGGGTTTTCGGAGGCCCCGCAGAAGCGCATGAGGCCGCTTTAGGAAGCAGTAAGGCGTCAGAGGGCGTAGAAGCCGCGCAGAGTGCGCATTTAGGCCGGTGAAGGGCGCAAATAAGGCGGTTTAGGGGGCAGGGGGGAAAGGGGGCCCCGCTGAACGCGCAATTTAAGGGCCCTGCCCATGGGCGCAAAAAGGGAAACAGGGGGGGGGGCACAGAAGGGCCCGGGTGGGGGGGGGATAAACCCTTTTGGTGGAGCTACACATGAGTGTAGTTTTCTCCCAACCCATGGCTCAGCGAAAGGGAAACCCCCTGATGGAGGCTAGGCTTTTCGCCTTAGGAAATGTTAGGATGAATGAGTCTAAAGACCCAGGTCCTTTCCCTAGGGGGAATTGTTTCCCCTTATATAGCCCCATGTTAGGCCCCCCTACAGGGCCATAGTACACTCGAGGGTCACCCCAAAAAAAAAGGTTTTTGGGTGTATTAATAGTAGTGGTCAACTGGAGAGAGAAACCGAACCCCGGGGGGAAGGTTTTTCAAAATGTGTTTAATTTTTAAATTTTGGGGTGTAAATCTTCATTTACACATAAATAACAATTTCAAAAAAATAAATACCCAAAAATAACATAGTGATCAAAGTGGCTTATGCGTGAGCCGTACGGTTTAATTTATTTTCCCTTTTCCCAAGGGGGACGTGCCATCTTTCCCTTTTTGGGAAGGTTTCCCCGTCCTTTATCAAGAAGCGGGGGTCATCATCGAATTTCCCGCTTTTGGTCTGTTTGGGCTCCGGGGGGCTGTAAAAAACTCCTTTCCCGGGCATGGTCGTAGAAGTGGTGAGGGCGGTTAAGTGGCCTGGCGGGGGGAAGGGTCCTTGCAGGAGTTTTTACTCTCTGGCACCCTCCTCACAAGGGAGAGGGCCGGCTCTGGGGGAATCTTCTGTCAAGGGCCGCTGTCCCCTGAAAACCGGGTTTTCGTAAGTGCCCAGGAGGCCGTTGGTCGACGTTGGTCACCAGGACGTCGACCAAGTCGGCCCCTGGAACTTAGGTCCTTGCCAGCGCTGGGTGGCCCGCTCGCACGACGGGCAGGTGACCCCCATGAGAGCAAGCAGACTCCCCCCAATTTTTGGTTTTGGGGCCCGGGGGGGGAAAGGGGGGCGCCACCTCCATCACCTGCCCCGGGGGGATGGGGGGCCTTTCCCCTTTCCCTTCCTGGTTTCCTCCTTTTCCTCTTCCGTTTGGTCCGGCCCTTGGGGGCGGTGTCCCGGGCGGTGTGGCGCTGGTTCCCTCGGGCAGGGGGAAGGTAGCGGTCTCTGTCGCGCTGCTCGGCCCAAGGGCCGGCTTAACCTGTGGGGGCGCTGGCGCTGGGATCCTTGGGGGGGGGGGAGGTCTGGAAGCCCTGCCGGGGTGTCCCGATCCTGGGATCCTTCAAAGGGTCGTGGGGCAGCGGCGGTTCCAAGCATGGTGCCCGGAGCCGCAGTTGGGACAGCGGCCACGGGCCCCTTCACCCCCCTTGGAGGCGGGGGATGCACCCCCGGGGTCTCGTGGCACCACTCACACCCCACCAGTTAAACTGTCGCGGCTACACTGGCGCTGGTGGTGGCGAAGCATGGCACCGGGTACAGCGATGGCTCGGAATACCCCTGCATTTAAAGCGTCCCCGCACCCTGGGTCCGGGAGGCGGGAATGGCCCCCGCAGCGTCAGCAGCCCCTGGCGGGTGGGGAGGCGGCGTCCGTGTCCGGCTTTGTGGTGACATTTTACCCCACGAGGGACGGGGGGATGACCCAGCACGGGTCCAGGGGAAGGGCGGGGGGGTTTCCCCAGCAGCACGCCTTTCCCTGGGATCTCCTTCGAAAAGGAAAATTTCCTCGGGCGTCCTGCGCAATCCCCGAGGGTGGTGGCGGCGGCCCAGGTGGCTCCACGGAGAAGTAGCTCCCTGCGGGTTATATTAAACCCGTACGCGCCTCAAAATGTCCTCGATCCCGCGGACGACCTCAAATGCGTAGTCTCTTGGTGTGGCGACCTTTCCCCTGGGGAGAGGGCCTCGGGGTGTGGGGGGCCCGGGCCCGGTTGGGGCGTTCCCCGCAAAAGGTGAAGCCCCCCCTTGCACGGGGAAACCTTTGGGGCCTCTTGGGGGGCCATGGCGGGGGCGAACTCACACCAGGGGAAGGGAAGAGAGCGGGGAGAAGGGCCGCTCTCTCCAGGTGAGGGGTTCTGTTAATTTTTAATTTTTTTTGTAAAGGTTTTTTTGTACAAAAAGCATACAGGGGAAAACAAAAACAATACAGACTGTACAGAAAAGCATAGCGGGGCAAAGAATCAAAGCGGGCATCAGCCCGCCAGTGAGGAGGGGGATCCCGCAGGCTAGGGAGGGTCGCGTGAGGCGTGGTGACGGGGAGTCACCTGTGTCAAGGTCACCCTGCCGGGCGCGGCTGGGGTGGGTAAGTGAGTGTCGCGGGGAGGGGGCGTTTCCGCAGCACCCCCAAAAATCAGTCCCCCGGGGGGTTTTGGGGACCATGAGGGCGGCCCTGCTTTCACGCCCACTGCAGCCCCCCACCCCGGCTGGGGGCGGGGGCCCGGGCCGGGCCTCAGGGGGGCGGTGGCGGGGCAGGACAGGAGTATGCACCAGTGGGGGACGGGTGTGCATCTCGCATGGTCGCAACTTCCCCTCGAATCCTCCTGCAGTCCTCTCTGGTGCATAGCCCAGACGCACACGCTGCAGTAGGCGCCATCTGCCCCGGGGTTTTTGCTGGTGGGGTCCAGTGGGTGGTTGGGGGCTGCAGGTACCCGGGGCCTGCTTCTTCCTGGCCTCCAGCTCTCGGGTGTTTGGGGAGCAGTGTGTGCGGCCCGCCTCGCCTGCGCCTTGAGCTGCTGTGGCTGGGAGGACGTGCATGGGGACGCGGGCTTTTAAATTTAATTGATTGATTGTAAAAGGGTTTTTTTTAAAAATAAGATACAGGGGCACACACCAAAAAATACAAGCATGTACAGAAATGAAAATGCAGGAGCAAGAATACAAAGCGGGCAACGCCCGCCAGTGAGGGGGTATCCTGTCAGGAAAGGGAGGGGCGGTGGGGGCTGGTGCGGTGATCACCTGCGCACTGGGCACCCGCCGGGCGCGGCGGGGGGTGGGTAAACCCTTTAGCTGTCTTGAGGCGTAGGTTTGGGGGGCACGGCATGGTGAGCGGGGCCCCTGGCGGGTCGCTTTGGGGGCCGCTCCCGCCGCTCGTTACCTCGGACCCCCAGTGGCTGGGATCCATTGGCCTGACAACCTTCCCCGCGCGTAAGGCTCTTTGGCTCCCCGGGGGTGGTGATGAGCCTCCGTTGTCCTTGGGAGCGGGTGTTGGAGGGTGAGCCCCCTCCAGGGTCGGTGTGTATTACCCCATTTCCTCCCGGCGTGCAGGCATGTTCGAGGGCGTTGGATGGCCCCCACTCAGTCTGGATGTGGAGCGTTTTTTGACGCCACCAAAACACTCTGTCCCACCCGGGTGACGGGAAAGCGGCCTGTTCTGCCCCCTATCCGGGGCGACCGAGCCCTCAGGAAAATAACGGCTTGTACCGCTCGGGGTACCCCTT
>JACEEZ010025969.1:0-28072 GCA_016584305.1 Chionoecetes opilio | reverse complement strand
GGGAGGGGGATAAGTGTTTACCTGCTTGACGTAAGTTTCTGCGTGACCATTTGATTGGGGGTAGTGTGGCGAGGAGACATCATGTATGATGCCCCAGCGCTTAATGAAGGCTCGGAAAGCATGGCTTGAAAATTGTGGACCTCCATCAGTACGCAGGCGAACTGGAACACCAACAGTCACGAAGAAACTACGCAAAATCTTAATGGTGTTCCAATTAAGGTGGCCTCCCTTCCGTAACACCCAACGTGTGGCCAGCCAGACAGACGATCGGCATAGAGAAGGTAATCCTTTCCTGCATATGAAAACAGGTCAGAAGAAGCGTCCTCAAAAGGTCAAGATGGCGGCGGGTCAGACATATGAGGTTCCCGGGACTGGGATGGTAACAGGGACAGACATGCGTCACAAGACTGTACGGTGTTGATGATGTCACTTGTTATGCCAGGCCACCAGACTGTTTGTCGGGCACGGCGTTTAGTAGCTTCGATCCCACGATGAGAATCGTGAAGACGTGCCAGAACTTGACGGCGTGAAGCAGCGGGAACAACGATGCGGGCGCCGTGGAAAATCAACCCGTCTTGATCGACTGCCAACGTGTCCCTCATCTTCCAGAAGTCTCGCAGTATTGCAGGTACCTTCGTTCTGTCTGACGGGAAACCAGAAGTGACACTGTTATGTAACAGAGTGTAAACTGCGTCTTGAGAAACTGCACTTCGAATCTCCTCAAGTAATGGATCGCGTAGCTGTTGGGAAACTTCTGTAACCTTTGCCACCACACAGATACGAATATGATGGGTAACATCATTTTCAGCTTCGAGATAAGATAAGATACTTTGATCCTATCTAGACACATTGCAAGTACCAACGACAAGGTTATTGACTATACAAAGTGCCTCCACGCCAGGATGAACCTGGTGGGAGCCTGGTGGGATCGAACGCAGGGACACTGCACGCGAGTCTACACCTCTACCAACCGAGCCACACCGACGGGTTTCAGCTTCGAGATCTGATGGCGTCGGGTCCTCCACTGGTGCGCGTGAGAGCGCATCGGGGATTGCGTGGTGGCGGCCTTTACGCATCGTTGCCGTGAAGGTGAACTGAGAAGTCTTCTCCTGCAATCGCTGCAATCTTGGATTTTCCACTGCGTCCAGTGTATAATCATTAAGTGTAAGCACAAGGGGCTTATGGTCGATCACGAGATCAAAGTGTGTGAGACCGAGAGAGTATATTAGTGGGGCAGCTTAGGTAGTGGATGGGGACATGCCGGATAAAAGCACCAAAATTTTATCACGCAATCTTCAGGGTCCCAGCTATGATTCTATAACCGGCGCCAAGCGGTAGGACCACTCTTATTTGAAATTTTTCATTATATGTGAAATTTTTTTTGAAAATTTTGGGAAATTTTTTTTTTTTAGTTTTTGGGAAAAAATGTTTTTTTATTGCAGAAATGAGAAATATATACTTTTCCGATCATTTTGGTGCAATTGTTTTTAAAATCGAACATCTAGAAGTATTTTAAAACAATATTTGAAAATTAGGTGTCTCGGGTGCATTTCCTCAGCATCTAAGCTTCAATTCTAGAACCGGCGCCAAACGATCCGAACAGCAAGATGCATGCACAATGGACATTTAGATTTTTTTATTTAATTAGATGCATATTATATTAAATCTGCTATATGTTGTAATCATATCTGCTATATGTTGCAATTTGCCTTATATTGTTTTTGTTTGTATGGTTTTTTTTATATTGTTTTTGTAGCTTGTGAAGGGCCCTGGAGGAGCAGTCGGCCTGACTGAAAACCCAACAGCCTTCAAGAAGTGGATGATCGCCGGACCTGAGCAGGCACGCATTCTCACTGAGTTTGAGCGGGAGTACACTGCCATCTCAGAAGAAGAACGCCAGCACCACGAAGAAGGTCTGTCTGCGCAGAAGACATTTCACGAGCAAACACTGGGCCTTATTCAAGTTATCAACGAGATGAGCAACCCGTTCCTAGAGGAAGGAAGCGAGCTGATTGCACTCGACACGCGGCGTGTGATTGGAGAATCTGTGGCCAACACTGTGCAAACCATAGAAGAAGTGGGACAGGCTCAGTACGACAGCTACAACGAGGCTATCATCACTGAACGAAGGCAGTCCATCCATGAGCCTGTGAAGAGGAACTCATTGCCTCTCTTCAGATCATCATCCAAGGGGAAGAGGAAGCAGTCAGATGGTGTTTCCCTGTTGAAAGATGATGTGTCCCTCTTCTCTCGTCTGTACATAGTTGCTCAGAACAGGGATACAGATATGGGAACCTTCTTCCAACATGAAAATCATCCGCACCCCCTTCTCTATCTGAAAGAGGAACACTGCGCCAAGGAAAGAAGTCAGACCTCATTGGATCCTTGTGGAAGAAAAACACAAAACTCTCAGAAGGAACCCCGCCGTTTCTGGATGCAAGAATACTCGACGGTGCTGCTGTGGTGTATCTGCTTCCTCTTACTAATGTTACCACATTCAATGACTACGCTAATGAGGTCTTCATCCCCCACATCCTGAAGCTTCTTGAATCCTGCAGAAGAGTCGATGTGGTCTGGGACAGCTACATTGCCAGCAGTATCAAGGAGTCAACTAGAGAGAAAAGGGGGAAAGGTGTACGAAGAAAGGTCGGTGGTCCAACGAAGGTGCCCAGCAACTGGCCCGACTTCCTCCGGGATCCCACAAACAAGGAGGAGCTTTTCCAGTTCCTTTCAGACAAAGTTGGCTCCAGTGACTGGCCAGACGGAAAGGGGGTCTTCATAACATCAGGCACAATGTAATCAGCAGAGGTTCAGACCACTCCATGCCACGATGTGACCACGAAGAGGCCGATACAAGGATTGTTGTTCACCTGAAAGATGCGCTGGACAAGGGATGCACCAACTGTTTGGTACGCACTGTCGACACAGACGTCGTTGCCATACTGATAGGAAAGTACCATTCCCTGACCAGCCAGCATCAGATGGCAGCCATCTGGGTAGCATTTGGAACTGGAAAGAACTTCATGTACCTGGATATCAATGCCATATGCCATGCTCTGGGAAAAGATAGGTCAACGGCATTGCCTATGTTCCACAGTTTCACGGGCTGCGACACAACTTCCGCTTTCTTCGGCAAAGGGAAGAAATCAGCATGGGAGGCTTGGAATGCCTACGTGGAGGTGACGGAGGCCTTCAACAACTTCATGAATCACCCTTACATGACTGTGACAGTGAACTGCAAGCAATTCCAGTTGCTTGAGCGCTTCACCGTGATCATCTACAATAAGACGAGCAACTTGGACTCTGTGAACGAGGCACGTAGGGAACTCTTCTCACAGAAGAACAGGCCAATGGAAAAGATTCCCCCAACACAAGAAGCCCTTCTGCAGCACACACTGCGCGCAGTCTACCAAGCTGGAATCTGGGCAACCAGTGATCAATGTGAGCAGAAGCCTCCAACCCCAGAGGGCTTTGGATGGACTCTAGAGAGTGCAACGAAGACCTGGCGTCCTGTGTGGTCCAACCTGCCTGTAGCATCTCAGGTCTGCAGCGAACTGGTCAAGTGTGGCTGCAAAAGCGCCACGTGCGGAGGACGATGCTCATGCAAGAAGGCGCAGTGGAAGTGCACCGAACTATGCAGCTGCCAATGTGAATAGCTTAGCCGATAAGTAATTTTGCACCATGTTGGGTGAATATACGCACGGTCTGAAAGAGTATCCATTTTCTGATTTTCGTATGGTGTTAAGGGCAGGCTCCGAAATTAATTAGGACTACGCGATTCACTATGGTAACCGCTACTCGACCACGCGATTACGAAATAAAAATGATAACGAAAATTGTGTTTTTGAATACCCTGGTGACCTACGTTAATTAGAACGTTTAAAAAAAATTGAGGAAATGCACCCGAGACACCTAATTTTCAAATATTGTTTTAAAATACTTCTAGATGTTCGATTTTAAAAACAATTACACCAAAATGATCGGAAAAGACTATATTTCTCATTTCTGCAATAAAAAAAACATTTTTTTCCCAAAAACTAAAAAAAAAAAAAATCCCAAAATTTTCAATTTTTTTTCTCACAAATAATGAAAAATTGCAAATAAGAGTGGTCCTACCGCTTGGCGCCGGTTATAGAATCATAGCGGGGACCCTGAAGATTGCCTGATAAAATTTTGGTGCTTTTATCCGGCATGTCCCCATCCATTTGAAATTCGGTGCTAAGCTGCCCTACTATATGCGGCATTCCTTAGTGCCCAAACGACTGCCAAAAGCTCTAACTCACCGTGGCGTACGTGTCTCCACTCGCTCAAGAAACGAGAGCCACATTGAACGAGCTTCCATATTTTACCATGTTGTTGGAGAGGGGCGTAACCAACACCTTTGAGACGTGAAGCGTCAGACTGAAGCATCGTTGGCAGCGATGGATCGAAGTGTGCTAGAACAGGGTGCGAGGAGAGTGACTGCTTCACTTGCTCGAACGAAGCTTGGTGGTCCGGGGTCCATAGAAAGGCATTCTTGGGTCGGAGAAGGGTGCGTAAGTTATCAGCGGCAGATGCAATACCTGTTGTAAAGTCACCCAGCTGGTTAACGAGGCCTAAGAAAGAGCGGAGCTCAGTTATATTAGTAGGAAAAGGGAAGTCTTGAATGGCCTTAATTTTGTATGCATCAGCGATAACACATCATGTGTTATTTCATAACAACAAAACTTAACTGTTTGATGAGCAAATTTAAACTTGTTAGCGTTCATACTTATCCGATGTTCTCGGCAGCGCTCCAAGACTGCGCGGAGATGCTGCAGATGCTCCTCGTAGGTTGAGTCCCAGATGAGCACGTCGTCCACCACCTTCGTTAATTTGGAGATTCCTGACAGAGTGATGTCACCTTGTCTGCAGAACTCATCTCCCGTGGAGACGAATCCCATCGGGGAGCGCAGAAACATGTACCTCCCCCACGGCGTGATGAATGTTGTCAAGGGCTGCGCGTCTTCAGCGAGGGATATTTGCCAGTAACCTGCCGCCTCCCATGGGGGAGGCGGTAGCGGAGTGGTTAGCGTCTCCGACTGGCGTTCTCGGTGACCCGAGCTCGATCCCCGAAGAAAACCAAAACCTTTCTGCACCGTCGAGTGGCCTAAGAACACCCACATGCCCTGCCCATCAACTCTACTTTTGATTGCGAGTGCATCGGAGGACACAGGAGGGCAGCATGAGCCTCGACAGGCGTCACTATAAAAATCCTGCCTGCGCCACCACGGGCTAGGACCAACCATCACAGCCCTCAAGTGAACCTCCAGAGCCTACCATCCGAGCCCTGAGTCACCACTGCCTACAGGCGCTATAGGCACAAATGTAAAAAAAAAAAAAAAAAAAACCGTGTGTTGCATCCATCGTCGTGAAGAATCTGGAATCTGAGCCGACTTCCAGAACTGCATTACGTGGAGTCGGGGCAGGATACGCGGGACGTAGAACCTGCTTGTTCAGCTTTGAGAGTCCACAGTGATGCGAACACCTCCATTTTTCTTGGGGACAACAACAATTGGGTGGCACCATCCAGATGTTTCGTCGCCCAGTGGTTTGATTGATCCCTTGCTCAACCATGCTGTCGAGCATTTGCTTCGTTTCAAGTCGCCAGGCCAGAGGTACAGCACGAGGGGTTGCGATGGGTATGGCGTTGAAACGTCTCGTAGATGTATCTTCATTGGCTCTCCCAACATAGTTGGTAGTGCATCGCCTGTGTGGAAGTGGTCCGGATTTATGAAAACGTATTGAAACTCTTCCAAGAGTTGCAGGCGGTCTCGTTCCATCTGCTCCGCACTAGGATCACCAGTTTTGTTAATAACTGGTTGCAAAGTGCGAACAGCGCTAACTTGCTTAGGGTAGTCTTCTGGAATGATTCAAAGGGACTGGGCATCATACCAGGATAGAAGAGCTCCATGTAACTCTTGAAAAACATCAATAGTTGTAGAGACCGATGCGTCATTCAGGCGTAGCGAAGCTTCAAATGAAGCAAGAGGAGTCAACTTGTCATTATTAGCAGCAAAAACATCCTCACCTGAAGGAGGGCTGAGGCAGGATTCCGGGAATACCAGCTGCTGAAGCTGTAGGGGACCCACAGCTGTTGTCTTTTGCGCCGGTGTCGGGGGTGAAGTGAAGACGGCCGCTAACGTGGCCCGACTCTGAGACTGACGACACACCGACACTGACAGTGGGAGCTCTGCGATGAAAACTAGTGCTGTGGATTTCAACAAGTCTGATATAACGAGCCCTGCGCTGGTTAGGGGGAGTGCAGCGTTGACTGCTCCCATCAGGGTGATTGGTGTAGTTAGGTTTTGCATACTTTTTCCTACATACCTTTCCGGAGTGACCCACACCACCACAGTTGATGCAGTTCTTGGTCCAGGCAGGACACTGCATCTGGCGTCCTTTGGGGTGCGGCGGAGCACCACAGCCATCACACTGTTTTTGTGGTGCGTGTCGCTGGTGTAACCGTGACCGGCTGTGTGACCGTTGCCGATGTCGTAAGACCCTTTGTACAGCCTTGCCATCACCAGTTAAATCTTCATCCGTTTTACGAGCAGACTCCTCTGAGCGGCATAGACTCACAACTTTTGACAGCGGCGGGGGCGGGTCTATAGCGAGTAAACGTTTCCGTGTTTGTTCGTCACGAATACCAAAAAGCTACACGTGTAAACTAGTCGGGGCGTCGATACCACTGTTCACACAAGTCTGCGTCTGCCGCCAGCCCTTAAGCGACACATAGAAGTCATTCAAAACACTCACCAACCTACTGACGTCGTTCTTCAAAACGAACAAGGCGTAAGGCAACATTGCGCGTCGCTGGAAATGTGCCTGGATACGCTCTAGAATTTCGTCTGCTTCAGGGTGTTGTCGTCCTCCGATACCCCAAATAGCGTGGTCAGCGTGAACCGCATCTCTAGCGTGAGACAGTACCTAGGGTGGGCCCGTTGGGTCCGTGGCGGTGGCTGCTCAGCTGTAGCAGTTCTACGTAATCATCCCAAAAGCACTTCGTCAAACCTTGAAGTCGCAAAGAGAGGCGTCCGGCGTTAAATTTGGGGGGTGGGGGGGGCGTGGGGCAGGCGAGGCGTGATGAGAGGTAGGGAAGCCACTGTCGCGTCGTCATCCTGAAAACGGGGAATGTGGGCGGCAGCACCATAAGTTTGTAAGATGCTGCTTTCAAACGCTTGCTGCCGGCGGCGGTCCTCAGCTGCTCCCTCCTGCTGAAAAACGACGTTCTTCCTGTGCTTGTAGCTGTTGAGCCTCGAGAAGGGCGGCAAGCCTGCCCAGTGGCCGACATGGGTGGTGGGCGGGCCGCTTCCTCCTCCTTTGCTTTCGTTGCCCGTGTGTCGTTTAGGACACTGGGACTGGGTAAAGGAAACTTGCGACACTGGGAGGATATAAGAAGGCAGGGAACTAAAGGATTCGTAAGAAGAGAGAGAGGAGGGGTTTTAGTTAAAGATAAAGGGAAAATTGACAAAAAAAAAGAGGAGTTGCTTGAAAGTTTACTATACAAAACTGTAGGAGTATTTTAAACCAAAATAGATTTCCTGAGAGGAATAAATAGTGTAGAGGATTTTGATATAATAGCATTAACAGAAAACAGGGGTTTGGGATATGTCAGGAAAGGTATTTGATCCGGAAGTCGAGATAGCTGGTATAAGTTATTTCACAAGGACAGAGTAGGCAGACAAAGGTGGAGGAGTTGCGCTTTATGCAAGAGATGCATTGCAGTGTTGTGTTAATAATGTTATAAAAACAGATGACAGCATATAGTCTATATGGGTAGAGGTTACGGAGGGAACTGAGAAAATGGTTTTGGGTGTAGTGTATAGGCCTCCAAACTTATGTAAAGAGGATTCAGCTCCAAATATGGGAAGAAATAAACAAGGGCCTGTAGATATAATCGACTATGCGTGGTGAGAGATTTTAATCTTAGGAATATAGACTGGGATTTAATCATAGGTGACAGGACCCAGATGAATTGTTAAATATAATCCAGGATAATTTCCCTTTAAGTCAAGAAATCAAGGAGCCTACTAGAGGAGATAATATTCTAGATCTATTGCTGACAAATAGAGACGATTAGTTACAAATGTGGAGGTCGGTGGGAATTTAGATAATAGCGGACCATTATGAGATCAGATTTAGCTTAAAATGGGAAGTTGGAAAATTAAGTGGCAATAAGAACGAATACCTAATTTCAGAAAGGCCAATTTTGCAGGATTAAGAAGACACCTGGAGGTTATTAATAAGGGAGGTGGGGGGATGGAGGGGAAGAAAGTTTCCAGGATAACGACAGTGGCGATGCCCGGGCGGGAAAGGCCAATTATGAAGGATTAGGAAGGCACCTGGAGGTAATTGGTGCGGTTAGTATGGAAGTGAGGTCAGGCTGAGGAGGTTATTAGAGCGGTTAGACGGGGAAAAGTGAGGTCAGGGCTGAGGAGGTAATTGAGAGGTTAGAAAATGGAAGTGAGGATGGGGTTGAGGAGGATTATACCTCATTTGAAAGGGAAATATGATTGACGGACAGAAAAGCAATATTCCTTACAGGGAAATAAGGTCCAGAAAGAGTGATCCAAAATGGATGACCACCAATTTAAAAACACAACATTGGAGTAAAAAGAAACATTTTTTTAAAGGGTTCAAGGCAGGTTTGGTCAACAAAGAACAGTAAAAACGTGATGGCAAGGACAGTGAAAGAAATAACTCGAGTTGCTAAGAGACAATTATGAGATTAAGTAGCAGGGGCAGGCGAAAAGGGACCCAAAAGGGTTCTATAAGGTTATAAAACAAAGACAAGGGAATTTGTTGGGCCGTTAAGGTCAGGACAGGGGAGGTCTTAAATACGGATGAGGATATGTGTAAGAGTCTAAATGATTATTTTTTAAGTGTTTTTACGGAGGAGGATACACGACGATACCTGATAGTGAACAGATGTTCAAAGGAAGCGATGAGGAGAAAAATCAAAAATATTGTGATAACTAGGGAAATGGTGGAAGAGGGTATAGATAAAATGAAATTTTTAAATCGCCAAAGGGCCAGATGAAGTGTATCCCAGGGTATTAAAGGAATGCAAGGAGGTTGTTAGTGAGTCGTTAGTGCACATTTTTAGGAAATCGGTTGATATAGGCGATGTGCCATTATTGTGGAGGAAAGGAAATGTTGTTCCATATTTAGAAGGGAGACAGAGGACTAAAGTCAAATTATCGACCCGTAAGCCTAACATTTGTGGTGGGTAAATTATTGGAATTATTAATTATCATTGCAAAAAATTAGAGAGCACTTAGATAACATAGTTGATCAATGATTCAAAAACATGGATTCACCTAGGGTAAGTCATGTCCCTTACCAATTTATTGAGTTTTATAGGAAAGTTTATGAGACGGCAGATAATGATACGGATTATGATATAATATATCTGGACTTTAGTAAGGCATTTGACAAAGTACCACACGAGCGACTCTAAATAAGGTTAGGGCTCATGGAATAGATGGGAAGGTTCTTCATTTGGGTCAGAGTTGGCCCAAGTAATAGGCAACAAAGGGTTACAATTAATGGTTCTAAAACTGAATGGGGACTGGGTGACAAGTGGAGTTCCCCAAGGGTCTGTTTTTGGGGCCATTACTATTTTTTATTTTATTTAACGACTTGGATAGTGGGATTAGCATGAATCAGCAAGTTTGCTGATGATACTAAGTTAGGTAGGATATTGGATCACAGTCTGATGTAACATATTGCAGGGGGACTTAGATAAACTTAACGAGGGGCAGTCAGATGGTAGATGGAATTTAATATTTATAAATGCAGCGTTATGAATGTTGGTAGAAAAAACCCTGGGAAATAGATACCCATAAGCAATGTATCGCTGAAAAGATCAGAAGGTGAAAAGATCTTGGAGGAGGGTGAGCCAGACCTCCGACCTAGGAAACAATGTATTGAAGATAGAAATAGAGCTAATAGAGTGTTTTGGATTCATTACCAGAAGGTTAAAAGTAGAAGTGCGGAAGTTTTTTCTAAAGCTTTATCTGGCTCTTGTCAGGCCTCACCTAGACTATGCGGTTCAGTTTTGGTCTCCATATTACAGGTAGGATATATCCTTGTTAGAACAGTGCAGAGAAGGATGACCAAAATGATACAAGGGATGCGTAACTTTAGTTATGAGAGGAGATTGAAGTTTTAAAATTACACTTACTCGAGAGACGCAGAGTAAGGGGCGATCTGATAGAAGTTTTTAAATGGATTTAAAAGGGGTTGAATAAAGGAGAGGTAGGGAAAAGTTCTTAGGCTTTTAACCAGGGTAGAACAAGAAGTAAAAGGATTCAAGCTGGAAAAGCGTAGATTAGAAAGGAAAAAAGGGAAAAACTGGTTCACAAATAGGGTGGTGAATGAATGGAATGGTCTCAGTAGACAGGTAGTTAGTGCGGAGTCATTAGGGAGCTTTAAAGAGGAGCTGGATAGGTTTATGGATAGGATGAAGGTGGATGTAGGTAGTGCTAGGCGACAGGAACTACCACATGTAGGCCTCGCGGCCTCTTGTAGCTTCCTTATTTTCTTTTGTTCTTATTTTTCCGGCATTCGGGTGGCAGGTCACGGAGCCAGGAAACCCTTCACACTGTTGAGCCAGCAGGACAAACTGGGTGTTGCGTCCGATGTTAGTAAATCCTTAGCACTTGCACCATGGTTGATGTTGGAGTAAGACAAAACCCAATGGTGCAACAGTGTTTAATATATACAGGTGAAGGGTACAGGTGTAGGTACGTGGTGTGTGCGGTAAACCTGCCCTGGACTGACTGCCGGGCAGGTCGCGTCGGGGCTCCACCTCAGTTACGTTTAACTATCAGACAATTAGCTAGTTACGATTGTAGCCCTAACGTATGAGTGGTAGTGGTATTTAACTCATTCCACACCGTCTTCGGCAACCTGAAGTACATCCACACTTTATCACAGCGCAACACGCTGCTGCAGCAGAGGGTCGGATCCACTTGATTTCCCACCCGGTTAAGCCATGTTTTCGAGTCCACCCAAAATCTGCTGAGCTGAGCAGGTGCGGTTCTTTATACAGGGCCTGGTTCCAGACGTGTCCAGCCTGGTATCCTACTCGAAGCAGGTGTTGGTATAAACTATCCTGGGTTGGTGGCATATTTTCTATCTTCCTGTGTTTCTGTGTGAAAAGAGTCTGCCTGGCGCTATTTATGTTCTCATAAGTGCTTCATCGATCATACAACAGCACCACAAATATTTCAAAAGTTGGCAGAAGTTCTATATCAGCTGATGTTGGCGTCTGTGCAAGTGTATATAAAGCAGGCGTGATATCTGGGTTCATATTCCAAGTAATCTACGCTGTATGTTTTCCTCTTCCAACACAACTGGATGTGGTGTCGCACCCAGTGATTGCATGGAAAGCAGGCAAGGCCTTGTACTCCTGATCGCCCAACATATGTGCTATGAGAGTTGCGTCGATATACCGGAAAAACTTTCCTGTTCCAAAGGCTATATTAAGATGTTCACACTGTCACGACGTGACTACTGTATTTTTCTTTAATCCTCTATTTTTATTTTGTATGTATAATGTATTTTCCATGTTTTAGTCATAATATAATTACTATTAAGATGTACCTTTGTATATATGTAGGAATATCTTTGTGATCTCGCGCCGTGATACAATTCACTAGTCATTCCTGGGTTTTCAAACCCAGGCATAACTAGTGACTCCTACCCAAGACGTCCACTCCTACCCAAGCCGTGACCTTGGTCACTACCCCTTTGTCTCCGACCTATGACCTGGAAGCATGCGGGCCATGTGGTCGGGGAATGTTAATTGTGGTGTTCAGTGTGTGGCGAGGAACACGAGGCGATGGGTATGTAAGGTAAATTAAGTATGTTCTCTCTCTCTTTAGGCAACAGTAGGTAGGTTATTTTTGCTCCGTGGCGTCGGGGTTTTGTTGAAGAGATGTTGCTGTCGATAGGATCACTTTGGTGATGGTCTGTGGACAGGTAAAAAGGTGACCTTTCTAGCATGTGATTTTCGGCCGATTTTTGTTTTTTTGTGAATGTATTCCTTGCACTTTTGAGAGTTTTGTGTCTGGCTTAGCGGCAGATTTTCCCTTGCATTTTGTTTTTGAAAGATACGTTCCTTTTGTGTGTCAGTCGGAGATTATTCTGCCGTTAATTGAATTTTTTTTTTTTTTTTTTTTTACATCTCAAAGGACTGGCCAAGGGCACAACAAAAATAGGTAACACAAAGCCCGCTTAGTTTCCAGTCCCTATAAAGAAAACAGTAGGAGAACAAAAAGAGAGGGGTGTGCCATTTAGTTCTGGAGGTGTCTTGTTACTCTTCTCTTGAAAAGATTTAAGTCGTAGGAAAGTGGAAAAATAGAAACAGGAAGAGAGTTCCAGAGTTTACCGGTGAAAGGGATGAAAGAGTAAAGATACTGATTAACTCTTGCATTAGGAAGATGGACAGAATAGGGATGAGAATGAGTAAAAAGTCTTGTGCAGCGAGGCCGCGGGAGGGAGGGGGGCATGCAGTTAGCAAGTTCAGAAGAGCAGTGAGCATGAATATAACGGTAGAAGATAGCAAGAGAAGCAACATTCTGGCGGTGATTTAAAGATTGAAGACAGTCAGTCAGGGGAGGGGAATTGATGAGACGAAAAGCTTTGACTTAACCCTGTTTAGAAGAGCTGTATGAGTGGATCCTCCCCAAACATGTGAGACATACTCCATACATGGGCGGATAAGGCCCCTGTACAGAGCAAGCAACTGGTAGGGAAAAACAAAAGGACGCAGACGCCACAGCACACCTAACTTCTTAGAAGCTGTTTTAGCAAGAGAAGAGACGTGAGATTTCTAGTTCAGATTTTTAGGAAAGGATAGTCCTAGAATGTTCATTGTAGAAGGAGATAGTTGAGTGTCATTGAAGAAGAGGGATAGTTATCTGGTAGGTTTTGTCGAATAGATAGGTGAAGAAATTGGGTTTTTGAGGCATTGAACAAAACAAGGTTTGCTCTGCCCCAATCAGAAATTATAGAAAGATCAGAAGTTAGGCAAGGAAGAAGTTAGGCTCCCCTTAAATAACAAATGTTATTTAAGGGGAGCATCTAATGGAAATTCATATCTCCATTATTTCTTACCTAATCAAGTTTAAATGTTTACACATAACATATATTAAAATGTACATTATTTTGTTCGATAGTTTTGTACCTCTAAAATCTATGTTTTCCGAGTTAAAAGTTACGTTGTCATTTTTTCACCGTATATTTAAATCAGATCTTCTCTACAAAAAATGGACTTACGATATTTTGCTTAACATGGTAGGTAGACAAGACATTACGCTACATTCCCGTACCAGGAATTTTATATAGCATATAAATTAATTGTTAGAGAATTATTTTTTTTACACTGTTTTTTCGACTTTTTTCCTAATGATTCTTCAACTAAATAATTGGATTTTCAGTTAGAGCAATAATCTGGCATGCAATTATTTTTCATTTATTCTTCTATTGAACAAAGAAAACAGATCTTATATTGGTTGGTGACTTTTTGAGAAGATCTCATTTAAAGTTAAAGATTTTTAGTTTTGAGAAAAACGCGTTTAAAGTTTTGCTTACCTTTTCTTATACGCTAAAAAGTTATAAAAAAACATATCATTATGAAACATTGTATAAATGTATCATAGAACATAATTAACAATGTAACATACTCAAAAAACGACATTTTCAGTAAATAGTGCATAAGGGTGAGGGATAAATTTATATGACTGTGGTGCCCCAAAGCTTCGAAGCAAGGCGGTTCAATGAATCACCACCACATGGGGGCACCACCTTCTTCACGGCGACGTCACAGGAGTCATGTGGACCGTCGGGTATATAACGAGGATGGACCGGGACAGCGATAGATTCCTGCGATCGCACTCACACTCCACACAGCACTCACGGAGCTACGCACCTTACTACGTCCTGGTCATCCTCCGCCTCGTCTACCTGTATGGGTTACAGGGAGCTACGAACCTCACCTACGCCCTGGCCAGCCACCTCGTCTACCTGTATGGGTTACAGGGAGCTACGGACCTCACCTACGCCCTGGCCAGCCGCCTCTTCTACCTGTATGGGTTACAGGGAGCTACGGACCTCACTTACGCCCTGGCCAGCCACCTCGTCTACCTAAATGGGTTACAGGGAGCTACGGACCTCACCTACGCCCTGGCCAGCCGCCTCTTCTACCTGTATGGGTTACAGGGAGCTACGGACCTCACCTACGCCCTGGCCAGCCGCCTCGTCTACCTGCATGGGTTACGAGGTTTAGTAACCCTACGACTCGCCCTCCTGGTTCGGTGCTGCTTCACACATCCTCCACGTTACGTTGTCTTCCTTGTGGCAACGTATTATTTGTTTGTGATCCAGCGACCTGTGTACTTTATTGACATATGTTGGTGACGGCTATTTAATGTTAAGTAAAGGGCAAAGTTACGGTGTGTTTACTTAATTTGAGCCTGTGACAGCGTGAGTCAATATGCCCACATTGTACCTGGTACGAAGAATTTTCCTCCTTGCCCATATTCTTCCTTCCAGTCCTGCTTTCTTCGTCGCCAGCCTCTGCTCTTCTCTTCTTCATTTTGTGCTTTGGTGTCTGGTGTCTCTTTCTATCTCTTTTCTCTTGGGCAGAGGCGGTGTAGGTAGATGTAGCAAACCTCCACCTTCTTCTTACACTTGCCACATATCATATTGATGAACAGATTGTGCAGCTATGTACTGTTCATAAATACATTCAAGGATGGCACCTTCTATGGAGATGGAGATGAAGATGGGAGAGGAAGTGCTAGACGTGGCTTGGGGTGCCAAGAGGTGCTTGGACTGGTGCAGTCTTGTGTGGCTTGTGAGGTGCTTGAAGTGCACGCTATGGCGGGCGGGTGCGGTGATTACCGACCCTGATTTACATTATGTTGCTTCCATTCTTTTATGTAGCTGTGTCTGTCTTGCTGCTCTGCATATTTCTTGTCTTCTACGTGCCTTCTTACTTTTCGGCATTGTGAACCTCTGAACTGCAGACAAAAAAGCCTACGGTATGCCTACGTCATAGCGGAGAGGTAACTGATCCGAACAGTAACTGTTCAAAGATACACACTCTGGTTTCCTTGCCAGACATACATTTTCAATGCAAACAATCCGATATTTCTAGCTTTTAGAGGACCCAGATATCATTACTAATATGGGGGGCTCACACGGGACCTTTAATTCTGGCCCGCAGACCTTTAAATAACGGCACTAGACATTTAAATTGGTGCGGACGAGTTGCCCCTGGCGATTTTCTAAGAGAATATGGCAAAAAGTAATGTAATGAGGGAAAAAGAGTCACGGGAATGACGGAAAGTTTACACAAAGTTACGAGCTTAAGCAATATGTAGCCACTTGGTAAATGCTTCACTCCTCAGTCCAAATCATTTGGATATATTTATTTCAAGTATTTTTCTTTAATGGATTGGGAGAGTAATGTACAAAGGAACAGGAGAAAGTAGGATGTATTGGTCCCGTGTTCTTCCATATGTTCGTAGTCGCTTAAGACGTCACGACGATATTCGGGCAAGGCGAGGGAAGGAGCAGGTAGACTCTCTCTCTCTCTCTCTCTCTTCTCGACCTTGCTGGCGACTGGTCGTGTGGGGACATTCGTTCCCGGTAACCCTATAAAAGGTATGTGTTTAACGTCCAACTGGTAAGGATTTCTTGTGAATTGATTAGTTCACGATAGGTTTGTAACTTGTACTGTTCATACAGGGTGTTAGGAGGTGAACGGAGTACGAGACGACGGCCTTATGGAAGGGAGGCCATTGAAGCACCTGGCACATGGCAGCGCTGTGTAGGAGGCGAGCTGAACCAACGGAGTGTTGCAGCAAATGTTGTGATCGCCCAAGACTACACGCTTAAGAGCTAAGGCCATGACTGTTTATGATACGAGTCTAGGTATAGATAGGTATACTACCTAGTTACAGTGATTAAGCGATTTTCTTATTATGTTAAGCCCAAGTGAGGTTTAATTTTTGTACCGTTACAGTAATGTGATAATGGTGGAACCCTCGAGTGGGGATGTGATTACTTAGACATATATATATATAATTATAAGAAAACCCTGTTTAAAGAGTTGTCCATTTAATTTAGTTACCCTCATATATTCTCTGGTTTTAATTATTATTTTTCCCACTTAATATGGGTGGTGGCAGCGTAATCTCCAGGCTTGATGAGCCCTTCAAATTAACATCTAGCAAGGGGGGCCCTACAAAGCTGGTGGCAGCTGGTGAGGGATTCATTTAATTTGCTTTCTTCTTTCCCATGTGCTAACTTATTCCTTTTTTTTTCCAAGTGCCAGTGCTCAGTGATCACATCCATGTACAGGGTACCTCTAGTTGGTCATAGTCAAGTCCCTAAGACCGTGGAAGTAGATGATCCTAACGTAACGGTAGATGTTTATAGAGCAGCAGGAGGTAAAATTAAAATGTTTTTTTTAGGTGAGGCTTAATAGACGCCCCGGCAAGTATTCAACTTCTGCGGGTTGTCGTGGCTATATTAGCCACCGTAAAGCCCAACACTAGACCAAATAGTAATTATCTTTATAAAAATGTAAATAACAAGATGGAGGAGTTGATTAATTTTTCGGAGAATGGAGCAGAGGGTTTGGACAGAGATTAGGAAGGAGGAAGTAGTGATACCCAAGGAAGACAGTACCAGCCCAGAACAATACGAGCGGTTAGATAGAATGATTCAATTAGAACAAGAAGTGGTAAGAACGAAAATAGCTATTGAGTTATTGATGAGAAATAAGGGAGGGGAGAATGATGTCAGTAGACCGGTGAGGTCATTGGTAAAGCCTAGAGATATACGGATGCTGAACCTCAGTGATTTGCAAGGAATCGAAGCAGAAGTAAGATTGAAAGTTTTCTTTTCCCAAGTAGAGTTGTTAAGAGGATTTCGAGGAAAGAAAGAGGATCCTCATGGCAAGAGTGGACCCGCCATTAGCATTATACATACAGAATACATTAAGCAAGATCAATTTCAGAACGTGGGATTTTCTAACTTATTGTTTATTCCAAGACAAACAGACAATAATGTCGACAGGATCCTTAACAGCATTTCGGAGGTCAAGTATGATTGGCTGGAAGATCCTCAAGATTTCGCAACTATACTTAAATGTAAATATGCAATATTAGAAACAAAATCAAATCTTTCAGGAGAAACTCCCCGCAGGGACAAAATCATAAAAACTAAACTGATGAGAGGATTACCAAGTCAAAGTAGGGAGAAGTTAGTTTTTTCATGGATAACCAAATCCCACTGAGAAAATGTATAGAGTGGAGACCGACAGGGGCAAAAAAACCCAAATCGAAAGAAAACACAGATGGGAAATATATCCCCGGGTGAACAAAAACTGGCGGGCTATCAGGATAATACCCGCCCCGAAGAGTACTCCTTCCAGTAGCAGGAACAGTCAGATAAAGGGAAAAGGAATGCGGCACAGATGGAATAAAGGGAGGGGAAAAATTAAAAGGTTTGAGCATAGGTAGGGGAACCAGAAGATAGCAGGTTTAGTTTGGGGGAAGGGGAACCCTCCCAGACTTTTTGCCCATACGTAAAGTGAAAAACCACCAGCCGCAGACGTCAAAGGGAAAACCCAAGTAGCAAGGGTTTTTTGCTTGGTGTTGGGAGTGGGAGTAGGAGAGGCATTTGGGGGTTTGCCCGGGGAGGAAAGTGTTCCCCAGGGGGACTAGCAAAACATCGTTTCCCCAAATTTAATCCCCCTTTCCCCTTTTAAGCCCACGTCAGGGGAATTTTCACTGGGGGGAAAAAAACAGGGGAAGAAAAAATATTCACTTTAAACAAAAGCGAAGTTTTTAAACTTACAATTTTAAAAGTTTAAAAAACCCACAGTAACACCCCTTGGGTTGACAGGAATAACCGGAAAGGGGGAGTGAGAATCTTAGGTCAAGTGAGTAAAAGCCCCCAAATAAAAAAACAGCTAGAAAAAAGAGGCGAAATTTAATTTTTAGTATTTCCAGCCAGTTTTACCAACCCAAGCCCTGGTGGGGAAAATAAATGGGCCCGGAAGAAATTACTAAAATTAAACAAAACAAAAAATGTATGGGGGGCTTCCCAATTTTTTACCCCTTGAATTTTTTTTAACCCCCAATACGGCACAAAAAGAGAAAGTTAAAAACAGGGAGTAAAAAGATAAATTTTCTAAATCAACCGGGCCATTTTCCAAATACACCCAAAGCGTGCCCATGGGGAAAAGGAAAGAACTAGATTGTTAGAATTACCAGTGTACGAGGGTAGAGGGAACCTTTCTCGTGGTTGCCCCCCCAGAAAAAAAAAGGGTTTGCAAAATATAGTTTTTTATGTGTAAAGGGTACAAAAGGGAGAGGACCATCTTTTCCCAAATTTAGTTAATAGTAGTAATGGAAGTTGAATTTACTTTTGGGTTTACATTTTTAGCCGGGGTTAGGGAAGTAGTGAAATCAGAAAAAAATTTTAGGAGCAGCGGGTTTCCCAAAAGGGAAACCAACGTTTTTCAAAAAACACTAGAATGAGAAAACTTTTGTTACCCGACAGTGATGCTAGCAAAGGTAGTGGTACCCGGAAACAAATCCAGTTTCCTTTTTGGAAAGGGGGGAGATTAAAAACCCACTAAGGGGAGGAGAAAACACCCTCTTTTCTCCCATGATAAAACCCCCATAAAATTATTCATCTTAAAAAGGAGAGCGGGGAAACCATAAAAAAAAACTAAAACCAGCTAAAATTTTTAGGTTTTTAAGATCCAACACCGTGTGAGGGGGTCCCCATATAGGTACCCGGGGAAAAAGCCAAAAAATTTTGATAGCTAAAAATTTTGAGGGAAAAATGGAAAAAAAAAGGACATAATGGGAAACACCCCCCACAGCTGGGGGTTAAGTCCATAGAAAGGGTTAAGAACCCGAAAGGGGAAAAAAAAAGAATGTGTTGGATTATAGGAAAGTGAATCAACTTTTTAGCATTTGTTTAACACCCCCTCCCCCAAAATTAAAGGGAAAACCTTAGACCGTAGCAGGTTTACGATTTTTGGCTACTCTAGATTTTGGAAAGATGCATATTATCAAGAAATGTTGGATGAGTGTAGTAGAGATCAAACCCAACTTTTAGTGAAGGATACCCTTAAAAGGGTTTTAAAAAAAGACTTCCCTTTGGATTAAATTTGCAGCACGGCAGTTTTCTTTTCGCAAATTAGCTAAAGTTTTAACCCCGTTTACTGAAAGAAAACTGGCTTAAAAAAAATTATCGGGGAGACCAACCCTGAGGGGCCCCCAGTTATGAAGGTCTTTTTGGAGAGAATGGGATAGGTTATTTGGACTTTGGACAAAATTTGGGGAATAAAAATTAAAATCGGCTAAAGTAAGATAGGGAAAAAGGAAAGGTAGTTTTCTAGGACATGTAGGGGCCCAAAAGGAAATTTTTCCCAAAGCCCCCCCAAGAAAAACATAAAAGGGCATTAGAAAAAATAAAAAAACCCCCCCATAATATCACCCCAAAACCAGAAGTTTCCTAGGAATGGTAGGTTCTTATGGAAAATTTAATAGAAGGATTCGCTAAAATTAGCGTCCCCGTTTACAATTTGGGGGGGACTAAAAGGGGAAAAACCCTTTTAAATGGTCAGAGGAAAGCCAGAAGGCATTTCAGTTACTTAGAGATAAACAAAATAGCGCCCCCCTTTTAACAAGGCTGATAAAATAAACCTTTTGTTTGGATAAAAGAGTTATTTAAAACCCATGTGGGAAAGCATTTTAAATTTGCAGTAGGGATGAACGGGGGAAAACGCCCAGGAATCTCTTATTTTTCCAAAAAATTTAAAAACCCAGTTTGAAACGCGAAAATGGGCAACATATAAGGAACCCCTGGGGGATAGTTTTGGGCCTGCAGATACTCCATCTTTTCCTTTTGGGTTTAAAAACAAAGTTATCATAAGAAAGACCATCAACCGTTAGTGTCAGTGTTTAAAAAAACCCAAACCCAAGTCCCCTGGGAGAAAAGGGGGGGATTTTAGAAATGAGAGGGACTTTTGGTATAAAAATAGAATAAAAAGGGCCGGGAGAAAGAACCCCCGGGTTGCATACCAGGTTAGTAGCCCATTTATAATCTTTCGATGTCAAGTAAAAGAGAGAGGTGGGAAAAAAAACAAAGAAGAAATCAAAAAAATGCAACGAAAAAAAAAGTTAGATGGGGGAAAAAGTTAGAGTATCTTGAAGGGGGGCAGAAAAACCCAAAACCAAAATACCCCAGGAGTATTTAAATAAATTTTGTAATAGGATTTTTATTTTGGGGATTAAAAACAGTTGAAAAACAGTGTAAAATATTTGTTGGTTTTTCCCTAGTGAATGAAGCAAGTGGCCTTGGAATTAATTCATAAAAAGGGAAAAATAAGGTCATTTAGGGGGGAGGAAGTAATAAGTAAAGAGAAGGATACTTTTTTTGGCCCAACCTAAAAACTGAGTGGGGAAAATATGTGGGGAAAACTGTCAAAACCGTAAACAGCGTAAGGGTTTGTGTGGACACCAAAAACAATGGCAAAAATTTCCCCATCAGAAAGTAAATTTTCTAAGAGGATTAGATAGACATAACTGATTGGGAAACGGGGAGCCCACGGGTCCCGCTATTTTTTTAAAACTATAAAAAACCATTATAGTGTTTTACTGTTGTTTTAAAAATTGAGAACTAGGATGACAGGGGAAATTTTTGAAAAAAATTTCGGGGAAAATTTTTTTAGTGTTTTTGGAGACCACATACTTTTTGGTTGGGATAACTTTAAAGGAATTTTTTTTCCCAGCATTTTAAAGAATGGAACTCGTGTAAAAATACAGTTGGGAAATAACTACCCTTTTATAAAATCCCAAAGGGGGGTAATAGTATCTCTGAAAGGATTGCCCCGAACCATGAAAAAAATTTTACGCTAACCTGTTTTAAGGGGAAATTCCAACTAGATGGCCCTAGCTCTCTTTTAAAAACCCCAAAGAGTTTTAAATAGGCAATGCAGAGACAATGGGTCCCCAACCCCCCCTTTTTATGCTTTCTTTTCCCGACACCTCCAAGGTGATTAGGTGAAGCAAACCAAAAAATTAAATCAGAGGGGGGAAAAAACGGAAGTGTGACAGGGAAAAACCCTAAAAACAAATGTGGAAAGAGGGGGAAAGGGCGGGGGGAAAGCTAATTAAAAAAGCCCAAAACAAAAGGGTTTGGGAGAAAGACTACTCTAAGACCTCCCCACGTTTTGTTTTTACAAACAAACAATTACGCGGGGCCCCGCGCTCAGGCATGGAGGCAAAAAAGTTTGCACCCCGGCCCGCCTTCCAAAAGAAAGTGTCCGTGGGGCCTTTGAACTACTAGTAGTTCGTACAGCGTACTAGTAAAAACAAACATGGAAAGATTATGTTAAAATTGGGAATAGTTCGGAAACGAGGAAAAAAAAAGGGGGTTTTTGTTAAAACTTACGCTCAAAAGACGTAAAAATTAGCCCTCCCTGGACCCATACAACTGAAAGGAGGGAGCTAAATTGAGGGCAGGGCCGGACCTTAAAGTGGTCAGTACAAAATTATTCTTTGGGCCCAAAAATAAATGTGCACACAAGCGACAAAATAATGCCTAAAAGGGCCCGGGAAATGGCTACAACTTCTTCAAACCCGGGGACTGTGCATTAGGTTTTGTACCACCCAGTTGAGGGGGGGGCACTCTGTCTGCTTTTTGGGAAGCAGAGTCCATTCCATCCCAAAAATTTAAGCAGCAAAGTTTATGAGCCGTGGGTGTGCCACACAAGCCCGGGGGTTTTAGGGTTTTTTCTCCCCCAAAATGCACATGCTTTGGCAGGGAAAAGTAAACATTAATTGCCACGTAATCTTTTGTAGTATGCAGATACTTTTTATAGCAGTGGCTCCGGCTTTTCGTTGAGAATTTTGGTCCCCCCGTTCAAATGCAAAATAACCTAATCTAGCCCTTTTCCCAACCTAACCTTTTCCTTCTAAACCTAACATGCATTTTTTTCCTAACCTTACCACCCAGGGCCCAGGCTTTTAAACCCAACCTGCCCTTTTTCCCAAAAACCAACCTTTATCTACTAACCAGCCCAGCCCCTTTTCCTTTAAAGGAGGGCCCTTTTAAACCCAAAACTAACCCTTAATTTTAAAACCATCCCAAAAACCCGGGGAACCCCCCGTTTCATTTTTCCCCGAGTGCCGTGGCTTCCAAAATTTTTTTTAAAGCCCGGGTCCCCCAAGGGGAAAAAGTTTTATTTAAAAATTTTTTTAATTTTTACCCCCTTTTAAAATGTTTAACCCATTTTTCCCCAGTTAGGTGGGGGGGTGGAAATCCATATTTACTATTTTTTTCCCAAAATGATTTAATTTTTTGCTTGTAAAATTTTAGCTAAAGAATATCCCTGGGTGGAAAAGAACCCTGGGTTTGGGGTAAATTAAAAAAAAAGGTTCCCCAAAAATTTTTTATTTTTTGTTTGTGAATTTGATGATTTTGAAAAAATTTTTTAGGGCAAACAAAATTTCCTTTAAACTCCCCCCACCACTTGTTGGGGGGGGGTTTTTTGGGGTTTTTTTACTTTTACCCTTTAACCCCCTTAAAACCCTTAAAATTTATTATCTCCCAGGTTTTGGGGGAGGTATGCAGCCACATAGCAGCCCCTTTTTTACAAGATAGAGGCCAAACTGTGTCAATGGGCTTCACCACGGATGGGGGTCCGCAAACCCGCAGGGCAGACTTTCAGGTGGAAAAGATTTTACAGACCAAGGTTTGTTTTTAGCAGATTTTCACAAGGCCCCCCACTGGGGCATGTGTTTGCATTTTATTTTTACTGTCTTGAAAAAAGGGAATGTTGATGTGCCTTTCTTTTATGGTTAGTATTTTTTTCCAAAGAACAAGGATAAATTTTTATTTTTTTCTGACTGGGGGCATTTCCAACAAAACTTTTTTTTTCGGGGGTAATGTGCAGCGTTAGTATGAAACCTAAGTAGATTTTGTGTGTTGACTCGGGTCCTTCCCCCCCCGCTGTTTTCCCCTCCCTAAATCATATCGTTTTTCGCCCGTTTTCCCCTTCATACTTGGGGGGTTTGGGGCGTGTGACAAACTCTTTCCCCCCTTTGCACCCTCTGCCACTTACGGGGTGCTGGGTTTCTGAGGGCCTTTTTTTCTTTGAGTATCATTTTTTTTGGGAGCATGTGTTTTAATGGGTTTTAAAACCCTTGCCAACACCAAACCCCCTTTTTTTGTTTTGTGGGGGGGTACGACATTCAAAAACCCCTAGCTGGGGTTGGATGACCATTGGGCTCCCAAGAGTAAAGATTATTATTTTTTATAACCCCCGTTTTTTAAAAAATTTCCAAAAAAACATAAAACTTTGGGGCCCTTTTTCCCCATACCGTATATCAACCTGGCCCACAGCTTAAATTTTTACAGAAAAAATTTTTGTTTATTCTAGAAGTGGATATATATTTGTGGCGGAGTTAGATAAAATTTAAAAGGGTGTTTATGAAAAAAAAACAAGTCCCAAGGTTGGGGAGCCAGGAACCCGGTGGAAGTTTTTTATTGGATATCGGGAAAGGGAATTTTTGGGCCCCTTTTTTAGCTAAAATTTGGAATGTGTTTTCTTTATTACGGAAAAAAATTTTTGATCAAATTTCCCTTCACGATCCAGCCGCGCCCCCCGATGAGATTGACTTCAACCCCCCACAGACACACCCAAAAAAGCGGGGAAAGCCCCAGGGCAGGCCCCAAGGTAAGCCCGTGTCGGAGCAAAGAAAAAGAAGAGGGCCCCGGCTGAACAGCGGAAAATACTTCCCAAGGCAGTGTATTTTAAAAAAGGCGAAATTTAACTGATACAGCTTTAGAGAATGAGGAGAATGAGCTTCCCAAAACCATTTTAAAAGATTTGTTTAGTTCAGGGCCTCCCGAGAGAAAGGTGAAGGTATTTTGCAAACTGAAATTTGCAAAAATTTAAGTAATTTGACATTAACACCATGCAAGTTGCCAGCCTTTGGGAAAAAGGAACCAGAGGTCAGCAAAAAACTCTATTTTGGCCCTGGGAAAACCCAAAGGGAGGCAGGATTATTTTATTTTTGGCCCCCACTTTTTCCTTTTACACTTAAGGTAAGAAGATAAACCCGTAATTTGTTGCGAGCCATAATGAAGTATGAACTGGGAATTTTAGCAAAGTTTGCAAACTTGAGATGGGGTTTTGGGGTGTGAGGATTAGCAAGGGAGCTACATTGACAGTCAGTCTCAGGGCTTTAGGATTTTAAAAGCACAAGTGTTTGGGTTTATTGTGCCCTTAAAAAGCCAATTTTATTTGGTGCCCCCTCCCGATGGTTTTTAAAAAATGTGAGTGCCATGGCAAGGGTACACTTGAAATAAAAAGCCCATATAAATACAGACCCTTTAAACCCCCAGACCACTCAGTCCCCTATCTGATTTTAAAAAATTTTTTTTAGATAAGGATGGATGTCTAAAAAAAAACCCCAATTTATTCTCTGGGCCCAAATTCAAACACCAAATTGTGTGTGGAATGGGCAGTTTTGGGACTTTTTTGGATGGACAAACCCCACGGGATGAAAAAACAAACCCCTTTTCAAGGAAAAAGGGGTCTGTTTAGAATTTAAGGAAGAAATTTCAACAGGATCAGGAAACATTATCTAATCAAAGAAATATTTCTAAGGGAAAAAGGGAAATTAAAAGGGGAAACAGCATTTTTTGGAGATGAATTTTTTTGATGTATATGGTTTCATTGGGGATTGTAAAAAAAGTCATTTCTTTAAATGCCTAAGGGATCTGTGGGAAATTAAATTAAAACTTTTTCTGAAAAGCCCCAAAATTTTTTTAGTCGGGATTTAAAAAGACTGTCAAAATTTTTTTTCTACCGGAAAATTTTTAAGCTTTGGTTGGATGGATATAGGTTTTTAAAAATATACTATCATAAAACCCAACTTTTTAAAAAAATGACCCTTTTCTAAATATGAAAGTAATTTAATGCAGGGGCAAATTTAATTTAGGCAATTTTATGACAAAGAAAAAAGTCATTTTAAAGATTGATTGTGTTAAAGGGATTTTACGAAAAGAAAAGTTTCACCCCCAAACTGGGCTGTAACCTATATAAACTATGATGACAACTGCTCCCTTTTGGTTTTATAAATAGGGAGTGAAGGGTGGGGGAAAAAAATTAAAAAATGAAAAATTTTTACTCTAAAATTTGGGATATATTTTAAAATTTAAAAATTCAGTTCTAGATCCAGACATTTTTTTTTTTGCAAAACCTGTAAATAAAAAAAAAGCAATAAATTAACCGGGGGCTTAAAAAACAAATAAATTTTCATATACAATGAATTATAAAATAACCTTGGGTTTTTAGCCATAGCCCCTGCGGGTTTTTCACGTTGTGCTGCTGCAGACCGCCGTTCTTTTTCCTGGCGCAGCGACCTTTTATGGGAAAACAGCACCCTGGTTTGGGTTTTGGGAAAATTAATTTTTTGGGTATGAATTTGACCAGGGGCAGGATCCGAGGTTTGGTTTTCCTGCAAAAAAAAGAACAGTCTTTTTAATTCAAATGTTTTTCATAAATTTTTCTTAGGTTTAGTGATGCTAGTATGGTAAAGGAGAAAATTGGGAAAAGATGAAACCATTCCCCGGGCAAAAAAACCCCCTTAAAAAAAACTCCCCCAAGGGAAAAAGCAAAGCAGGATAAACCCCCAAACCGGGCTCCCGACAACACATACTGTATACTTGTAAATTTATGTTGTTTAGAAGTTGATTTCCCCCTAGCCATAGTGTTTAACCCCGTTCCCACAATCTCTTTTTGGGAGCCAATGTTTCCTGAAGGGGACAGCGATTATTTAAAGGGTTTTTTCAAAAAAATTATCTTCTCCAAAACATTTTACTTTTTTTTTTTTTTTTTTTTTTTATTTTTTTTACACTATTACATAATATATATACATATTTCATATGGACATTAAAATTTCCCCAACATATACATAACAAAAGGGCCCGTTTAAAAAATGAGCCGGGGACAGCCGCCGCGTAGCCCCAGCCCCCCGTCAGGTTCCAAAAGGTTTGGGGGGGGCGTGGAGGTCCTCCCGCTCCCCAATGGATACATCCATTAACATTCTACCAAACCCCTCGCTCTAACATTCATTCTAAGAAAAAAACCCTGTTGTTTTCCGACCCCCCGATGGGCCCGGGCATCCACCCCCCCAGCCCCCGCCCCGCCCTCCTTTAAATATCAGCTGAGACTGGATGGGTTTACTGTAGTCTTTTTCCTGTATTTCAACACAGCAATTTACTTATCAAAACCACATTATGAAGACTGCACTGCACACAATAAACCCCACACGGCCCGAACACAACATACACCCATGAAGACCCTGTGGGAAAAACCCGGGGCCAGGCCATGGCCCTTTCCCCCAAGGGAAATTTGGGGATTCTCGGCCAGGCAGAATATCACCTAATTTTTAGACGAATTTCAAAAAACAAAAAATCTTTTCACTGGAGCCCTCCAAAAAAGCATATTTCACTTCTCAATGGGGTTTTCATCAAAAAAAACAGTTTAAATTTTCAACTGATCCCTTTTATATATTGGGTTTACAAGGGGGGTATTTCCGTGGAAAAATTTGGTTAATGCAGATCCTTTCATGGCCAACCAGCGAAAAAAACCTTTTCCCCCTTAGAGCTTGGGAGCCACTTTTTGGCGTTTTGGCCGAAGCAAAAAAAAGGAAAACCCGTGAAAGGTTCCCCGGGAAAACCTTTTCCCTTGCTGTTTGGGGCAACCCCAAAAGCTACACAGTTGGGGCATGCTAAATATGGGAAAATTTTGTGTGGGTTTTAGGCGGTGGGGAAAGGGGAAAGGGGCGCGAGTTTTTGTTTTTCCACCCCCCGAGTTTGGGGGGGCGTGGCTTGTGAGTTTAAACGTGGAAAGGTCTTATATCTGGGGCTTGCTACTCATTTTGGGAATTTTCCCGTGGAGGCCCGTTTTTGCGATTCCTGCCATTTTCGAACATCACTCCCTTTCCCTTCCTATGGTTTATCAGTATATATGATATACCGTTTTCTTCGTAAATGTTTGTTCTATAATATTATCAAATAAAAAACAGTAAAAAAAGCAATAAAAGGGAAAAGCCATTATGAGAGAGTTAAGAAATATGCATGAACTTAATATTCACTTGAACCCATCGCCATTTAATTTTTTGCGAGAAAACATTTTAGATGCTAGCGATAGAAAGAAGCGGATTTGCATTAGCTTCCATTGCTATATTTCGTTTTTGATAAATGAATCATAAACCATGCATAAATTAGCGTTAACTAAAAAAATAACATCATCTATCGGGATAAATACCCGATGGATGATGTTATTTATTTAGTTAACGCTAATTTATGCATTGGTTCTAATTCATTTATCAAAAAGAAATATAGCAATGGAGAGCTAATTAAATTCCGCTTCTATTGATATGTTGCATGTAAAAAGTCTTACACAAAATATCAAATTTTCGATGGGCTAAGTGAATATAAGTTCATGCATATTTCTTCAGAGTCCTCATAATGGAATTTCTTTAGTGTATTTTACAGTTTTTTATTTGACAATATTATAGAACAAACATTCACGAAGATAACAGTGTATCATTTTTACTGATATGCCATAGTCTACTGTATTCATGGAAAAACTTTTTTACTTGCCGATACGATTTATGATGTTATTTTTTTTGTTAACGCTAATTAGGCATGGTGGTAATTCATTTATCAGAAAACGAAATATATCAATGGAAAGCTAATGAAAAACCGTGTCTTTTAGGTCCCCTTAGAGCTAGTGCACTAAGCTATAGGATAGGAAAGAATCGCTACCCAGGGCAAACCCTGGGTATACAGGCAACCATTCCAACATCTGGTAATACAATTTCCAGGCTACACTTAGATAATCTGAATAAGAAACATACGTCTGGCAACGCCCCTGCCCTCTGACCCGGCCGGTGCCGCCACCGTACGGAGCCCATTTTTTTTTTCCCTT
>JACEEZ010025968.1:225706-236346 GCA_016584305.1 Chionoecetes opilio | reverse complement strand
TATATATAATTTAAATTTAATATATAAAATA
The DNA here is from genome assembly GCA_016584305.1 of Chionoecetes opilio. Taxonomy (NCBI): domain Eukaryota; kingdom Metazoa; phylum Arthropoda; class Malacostraca; order Decapoda; family Majidae; genus Chionoecetes; species Chionoecetes opilio. The sequence continues at coordinate 236,315 of JACEEZ010025968.1, read as the reverse complement.
TATATTTATATATATATATATTAAAAATATATATATATATTATATATATAATATTATATATATATATATATATATATATATATATATATATATATAATATATATATATATATATATATATATATATATAATATATATATACACTGCATTCCTTTGCATATATAATGAGAATGCCATTTGCAACTCACCCACAAATGTAATGGAGAAATCCACTCCTACCCAGGAACCCAACCAACATTAAAGACGATCAACCATATGGACAGACCGTAGGTGACCTTGAAACGTAGGCGGCCATACAAAAAAAAGGAGTCACAATGTATGAATAGTTTGTACGGAAACTACATCCAGTTTGAGGGCCTCCACCCCTTCGCCGATACGCTCATCTCGTACCCCACCAAGTGGTACGACGGTGCCATCCGCTCACCAGAGACAGGTGAGACTGTTCTGTGTATTCACACACAACCATTATCCATGGGAATCCCCCCCCCCCCCACACACACACACGTTCACTGATCGTGTCTTCGTTACTAGGTCGCACTATATCAACATTCTGGTGGAGGAACTGGAGCTCCACGGCACAAAGAAATCCATCCATGAGGTGTTTGTATCGCGTCCACTACAACACCAACATGCTCCAGATGAAGTGGGGACGAAGGAGAAGTCAAGCTTCACCGCCAAGTGCCTTACTTTGAGTCATCCCTCAGAAGAAGTTCATGTTCCCTCGACAGTGAAGTTGGACAGATAGGCCGCTGTACCAATAAACGCCATCCAACAAACCCTAATCCCATGAGGTATTATATATATTATATATATATATATATATTATATATATATATATATATATATATATATATATATATATATATATATATATATATAAATTTATATATTATATATATTATATATATATAATATATATTATATATATATATATATATATATATATATATATATATATCTATAATAATATAAGCGAAAGTGTGTCTGTCTGTCTGTCTGTGTGTGTTGTGTGTGTGTGTATGTGTGTGGTATAGGTTCCGCCCCCCGTGGCGCAAACACCTCATATGGCACATTTTTGGAATCAGGTTGACCAGGGGAAGGTCATAAGCCCACTTATGAGATGATCCGATCACTTTTTTTTTTTTTTTTTTTAGCAGCCTATTAGCGAGAATTGTGAAAACAAAAGTGGGTTGCGAGAATTGAGGAAGCCTTGATGTAGGGTGATGGTAATGGGTGAGTGAATGGGTGAGGTGATGGTAATGGGTGTGGGGTAATGTGTGAGTGAATGGGTGGGGGGTGATGGGTTGGGGGTGACGGTGATGGGTGAGGGAATAGGTGGGGGGTGATGGGTAATGGTGAGTGAATGGGTGTGTGGTGATGGGTAATGGTGAGTGAATGGGTGGGGGGTGATGGGTAATAGGTGAGTGAATGGGTGTGTGGGGATGGTAATGGGTGAGTGATGGGTGGGGGTGATGGTAATGGTGATGGAATGGGTGTGTGGTGATGGGTAATGGGTAAGTGAATGGTGGGGGGTGAATGAATGGGTGGGGGGTGAGTGAATGGGTGGGGGGTGAGTGAATGGGTGGGGGGTGATGGGTAATGGGTGAGTGAATGGTGTGTGGTGATGGTTAATGGGTGAGTGAATGGGTGGGGGTGATGGTAATGGGTGAGTGAATGGGTGTGTGGTGATGGTAATGGGTGAGTGAATGGGTGTGTGGTGATGGGTAATGGGTGAGTGAATGGGTGGGGGGTGATGGGTAATGGGTGAGTGAATGGGTGGAGGGCGATGGGTAATGGGTGAGTGAATGGGTGGGGGGTGATGGGTAATGGTGAGTGAATGGGTGTGTGGTGATGGGTAATGGGTGAGTGATGGGTGGGGGGTGATGGGTAATGGTGAGTGAATGGTGGGGGGTGATGGGTAATGGTGAGTGAATGGGTGTGTGGTGATGGGTAATGGGTGAGTGAATGGGTTGGTGTGGATGGTAATGGGTGAGTGAATGGGTGGGGGTGATGGGTAATGGGTGAGTGAATGGGGGGGAGGTGATGGGTAATGGGTGAGTGAATGGGTGGGGGGTGATGGGTAATGGGTGAGTGAATGGGTGGGGGGAATACATACATTTCTACATCTATGATTTCAGGAAAGTTAGAAGGGGCTATCTGGAGAGGGGCCATTTTTGGTTGGGGCCCAAGGCCCACCAAAAAACCCGGTGGGGGGGCCGAAGGCCCCCCCAAAAGCCCCCGCAGGCGTCTAGCCAAAAAGTCCGCCCGGAGGTCGCTTTGCCCGGCCCAGTATAAAAATTAAAACGAAAATGTGTGTGTGTGGTGGTCCGCGATAGGTAGCCCCCCGTGCCCCCAAACCCCTCAAACTTTGGGCCCCGTTTTGGGAACCAGCTCCAAACCCGGGGGAGCTTTTAAACCCCCAAATTTTGAGGGTTATCCGTCACAATTTTTTTTTTCTTATTTTATAGCGCCTTTTTTGCGAGAAATTTTTAAAAAAATGTGGGTTTTCGAGAATTTAAAGGGAAAACCCTTTAGTGGGGTGGGGTTTAAAGGGTTAAATGATGGGGGGAGTGATTTTTAATGGGGGGGGTGATGGGGGAGTGAATGGGGGGGGCCCGGGGTGGGGGGAGGGGGGAGGGGAAAAGGTGGGGGGTGAAAGGGGAATGGTGGTGATGGATGTGTGGTATGGGTTAAATGGGGGAAGTGGAAAATGGGTGGGGGGTTTATGGGGTTTTTGGGGATTAAATGGGTTTGGGGGGGTGATGTGAATGGGTTTGGGGTTAATACAACTTTCTCACCCTCCCTTTTTTAGGAAGTTAAGGGGGTTCTGGAGGGTCCCGTGGGTTTGGGGGGCCCCCAGTTCGATCCCCGGGGACAAACCAAAAAATCCACTTTAAAATCTTTCTGCCCGCCGATTTGGGCCCAAGAACCCTCCACATGCGGCCCCTTTAAAATCTACCTTCGATTTTCGGGGTGCTCGGGGACCCAGGGGGGCGACATATGAGCCTCTAATTACAAGGGGCAAAATTTAAAAAAACCCGCCTGTGCCAAAACCCCGGAAGGGGCCCCCTCACCCCTCAAATGAAACCCCCAGGGCCTACCATCCTAGCCCTGGGTCCTGCCCACGGGGGCTTTTAGGCAAAAGTGTAAAAAAAAATATAGAGTTACCGGGCGAGGCTAGCTCTGTCCCAAAGGCCCCTATAGTTCCGTCCCCTAATTCTATCGTGACGGGCGAAGTGACGTAATCCAAAATTTGGCACCACCCCCCTTAAAAATTTTAAACGGGTCTTATACCCTATAATACTCGGGGCATATCTTTTAAATTTACGGATCCCCCTCCGTGGGGCAGTGGGTAGCGTGCCTGCCCACGAACTGGGGCCTTTGGGTTTGAGTCCGGGGGCCCCTATTCCCCCAAATGTAACCCCGCAGGGGAAATCCGTTCATGTTGGGGGAAATTATGGAGTTTTAAGCCAAAACCCAAAAAAAAACGGGGCGCGCAACATCCCGGGATTTGGGGTTTTAAAATTTGCTTTTAAATCTTTCCACTAAATATACCTGGGGTTTTTAAAAAGTTTTTTTTGTTTTTGTATTCACCTATATTTTTGGTATAAGCGCAAAAGGGCGCAAAAAACGTAAAATATTTTTTACGGGGATAAAAAAGCTGAGAACCCCCCTGAAAACGTCCTTTCCCCCCCAAAAAGGGCCCCTTTTTCTCTCTCTCTCTCTCTCTCTCTCCTTCTCCCCCTTTCTTCTCTCTCTTTTCTCTCTCCCCTCTCTCTCTCCCTCTCTCCCTATTTAAAATAACCAAATTTAAATCTCAAAGCACTATTGTCTAAATTAGGGGATGAAAGGGTGTAAGACGAATAGCAGAGAGAAAAGAAGAAGAGCGAGAAAAAAAGAAGCAATGAGCATGTTTTCAAGAAACTGACTAGAAACTTTGTATTTTCACCCGGGCTTTTCCCAAATTCCTCACTTCTCCCCAAAAATGCCCTTCTCTCTCTCTCTCTCTTCTCTCTCTCTCTTTCCCCTCTCTCTCTCTCTCTCCCTCCCTCTTTTTCTCTCTCTCTTCTCCCCTCTCTCCCCTCTCTCTCTCTTCTCTCTCTTTTCTCTCTCTCCTCGCAATAATTTTATATTTAATATATATATATTATATTAATATATATATTATAAAATATATATATACATATATATATATATATTTTTATATATTAATATATTTATAATTTCATTATATATATATTATATTTTATTATTTTATTAATCCATTATATATTTAAAGTATAAAATATTATATTATTAATATATATATACATATTTATAAAAATATATATAATTATTAATATAAAATTTATATATATAATATATATATATAGTATAAAATCTATAATATATTTATTAATTAAAATATATTAGGGTGAACACTTTTTTTTTTCCCACTCCGAAAAAAAGAAAAAAGGGGTTTTAAATTTTTAGGGTTTGTTTTGCCTAAAAAATCCCTACAAAGTTTCTCCCGATCCCAAAAAATATTTAGCCCCTGCTTCATCGCACTTGAAGTATACCACTAAAAATTTTTTTAAAAACCCCTATTGTGGGGCTTCCTGGGGTCAACCCTTAACCAAGTGCTTATTAAAGTTACGCACAGTTTAAAACACAGAGAATAAATACCCAAAAGTAGCCCTAGCCTTTCAGTGGGATTTCACCCTCTCGAAAAGGGGCTTTATTTCCCGTGCACCCGCCTGGCCAAGGCGGGACGGCGCCGGAACACTTTTCGGCATAAACCCTACCGGCTCCATGGAGGTCTAAATTTTGGGGGCCGGGCCCCCGGGCCCGGGGGGGGGCTGAAGGAAAACCTCCCCGGCGCTCCCTTTCGGGGCGGGCGGCGCCTTCGGCCCCGCCCGCAAACCCCCCTCGTGTTGCCCCCACGGCAAATTTAAAGAGACGATTTCCCCCGGCCACCGAAAGAGGGTTGTGGGGCCTTTTACCAATGGTTGACGCCCCACAACCCCCGGGCCGGCCCACCGGCCCTTCCCAAAAACTGCAAAAGGGGCCTTTCCCGGGTTGCCCGGGTAGGTAATTCAGGGGGATTTCAGGGAACCCCTCAACAATTTATTTGGGGGGAAGCCAAACCCGGGGGGAACCCCGCAACCAGTTTTTTCACCCGTTTGCAGTTTTGGGGGAAAAGTATTTTTTTAAACCGTATCGCACCGATATTCCACATCCCGCCCAAAAGGGACGGGGCGTACGCTTCAGAACCTTACGAACAATTTTCCGGGGTCCCCAAAAAATCCCCAGGGCCCCGAGTTTCCCCCCCAAAGCACAGCCCCTTTATGTGACCACTAGGGTGCCCCTTTTTTTTCGACTTGCGAAAAACTGAGGGGTGGGGACGGGTGCTCTTGTTGGCCTTCGGGGAATTTTTTTACGGTGCGCCTTCCCCCAAAAAAAAAAACCCCAGGATTTCTGCGTTTTGGGGCCTCGTCCTTGTGGGGTCAAATTGGTCTTCCATCAGGGTTCGCCACCTCGCGAAATCCTTTAGTACCAGATGCCTTTTACTTTTCGAGCTGCGCGACGAGCGGGGGGTCGACGTGCCACTCCCCCGGTGGGCTCCCGGAAGCCGTCCCTTTGATTCCCCCCGGGTGAAAAGAACATTTTGCGACGACGTGGTCACGAATCCGCGAGGGTCTTCTTCGGCAATTTGGCCTTGATATCAAGACGGCCCGCTTGGTTAGGTCTTCCGATCCCTTTATTGGGCCTGGGGCCCGATCATGGCCCGCTTTCTTCCCACGAAATCCCCGTCGAAGAACGCCAACGGGACGAGCTCTCCCTCAAAAACCCCAATTGGCCCTTTTCGCGAAAACCGTCGGCGAGCGCCCCTTTGGCCCCAGGGACTGTCCCCCGTACCCCACCAAAACCTTCAGGGGGGGGCCAGGTCGTTCGCAGGGGGCCCATGTGGGGCTCGGCGCGGCTTTCCACGCGGGGGCGTAGACTGAACCCCATTTAAATTGACGTCCGGGGAAGGGTGCCCGGCGCTCTCCCGGGGATTTAGGTTTTTCCATTTTCCCCCGGGAAGGGGTGATTTCACAGCGTAATTTAGCTTTTTCCAACCCCAAAGCGCGTGATGGTGGAGCCCCCCTCCCCCGGAATCGAATGCCTTTGGGGCCCGGGATCCCGCCAAACACAAAGACGGGGAAAAGCTCCAGGAGCCCCGCGATAGTCATCCCCCGGCTGGAACGCGACAAGGGGGAGCTTGATCCCGGGGATGAGGTTTTTTCCCGGGAGTCCCGGATGGCCTCCGTGAGGTGGTCAAACGGGCAATTTATCTCCCTTCTGGTCTTGACGATTAATCCCACTTTTTCCTGGGAAACGTTTTGAAGAGCGGGGTTTTTCGGTCCGGGCGATGGGGGTTGAGACAAAACCCCGGGAGGCCTTAACACCTGGTGGAAAAAGTAACACCGAAGATTTGTGATCCCCCGAACAATTTTTGTTCCAATATCTTAGGTAAAGTACATTCGAAAAAAAATAAAAGGTACACAAAAGATCTGAAGATGTGTATGACTGGGTTTTTATTTATAACATTTAAAAAGCCGGTTTTAAAAACCCCACCTTGCCCCCAAAACCCCAGTATGAAGGGGGTGGCGGTTACCCCAAAAAAGTCAGGGTGTCCCCGACTTTTAAGTGGGGATGAAAGGGACCCTTAAAAATTTTTATCAGGGTTTAAAATTTTTATGTGGTTTTTAGGATAAAAAGGAACCAAAAATCAAATGCTTTTTTTTTTTCGGGAAAAAAACCAAAAATGGTCCAAATACGGGCAAAAACCCCAATTATTTAATAATATATATTATAAATTTTAATATATTTTTTATATATTTTAATTTTTATAATATATATATATTATATATTATTTTATGTTAAAATTATGTATTAAAATTAGTATATATCCCATATATATAATATATTATATTATATATATATTTTATTTAATATATTTTATTATAATTTTATAAAATTTAATATAATATTTAAAATATATATAATAATATATTTTTAAATCTCAGTGCACTATTGTCCAATTAGTGGCCCTGGAGTTTTTGTAAAAAGGGAAACCGACGCAAAGTGTGAATTTAAATTTTCCCCCTGCTTTACTTTTTATCCCTGTAAAAAATTTGTTACCTTTTTTTCACAAAAAAATTCTCCTTTGAGGAAATAATATATAACCCGTTTATTTTCAATCGAAAGATGTTAAAAAAACTTATTAAAAAGAATTTTTACGAGGGGATGGAATAAAATTTTTTTAACATTTTTGGGGTGCAAAAAAAACCCAACCCCCTGGGTTTTTTGGTTTTTCGACATTTTTTCAATGAAAAAAATTAAAACCCACCGCAAAACCCTATAAAAAATTATTCCCCCTTAACAGATCTACCCCAGGGACTTTCTTAAAAAATCAAGTATTTTTTAGATATAATAAATTTTTTTTTCCTTTACAAAAATTTGATTTTTGGATTTTTTTATTGGGTGATATTTTAATCTGTTTTTCTCCCAAAGGGGCCCCAAATCCGGGGGATGAAAACTTTATACCCTCCCTTTTCGCCCAGCCTACACGGTTCTTTGAGATATACATAAAAAAGTGTTTTTCCCCGTCATTTGCCCTTTAAAAATTTGGGCCAAATTTTTTTTTCCCCAATTTGTATGACCCTTGGGTTTTTTTTAGCTTTCCCACGTGCGACACGAAACAGGACCTTAGTTTTTTGGGGGGGGGAATTTTTTTTAAAACTCTTTTGAGCCGTTCTCATCTTATTTATCCCCCCTAAAAATTATCCTTTTTCGCCTTTTTGGGCCCCTTTTTCTGCATTATTTTTAAAATTATATGTTAAAAAACACAACAAAAACCTATAAACCCAGGCTATACTTCTAGGGCAGAGTAAAAACAAATTCTTCCCCCCCAAAAACGGTGTGGTTTTTCTGCGGGGCTCGTTTTTTTTGGTTTTCCCCTAGCCCTGATACCTGGCCGGTAAATTTCCAAAAAGATCATAGTTTTAAAAACGTTTACATAAACTGGAAAAAAAGGCCCTTTTAAATCCCCCGGGTTTGGCTGGCGGATTCAGAATTGTTTGGGGGGGGTATCACCCAAACCGCGCGGGAGGTAAAAGTGGGTTCACCATTCTAGCGCGACTTGATAAAGGCCCCCGCGACTATGATAAATTTTCAGCTGTTAAAAGGGCCGAGCACAAAACAGCCTCATTTAAGAAATCTCGCCCCATAGGGATTTTGTTTTATGAGCTGAGTGATGCACAGCTGATTAGGAAAAACCGAGAACCCCTGTGGGGGCTAAGAGTGGTTTTCCCGGTTTTAGCGCGACTATGATTAAAGGCCCTGCGACTATGATAACTTTTTCCCTTTTGTCAAAATGGCTAGACACAACAACCCCCAGGAAAGGGAAAATTCGCCCCCATAGGGATGTGTTGAGTGACTGAGTTTATGCCCAGCTTTATTAGGAAATACCCCCGTTAAAACCGTGTGAGGGCAATTGTTTTTCCCCACCAATTTTGTACAACACTTTTAGATCGAAAACATCGGGGCCCCTTTTGGGAAATCTGTAAAGTGTTTTTCCAGATACTGCTCAACGGGACAATCTATATGCCCTTTTTTTTCGGGGGAAAAAATTGCTACATTCTCCCCTGTGTCCCCCTGCCTAACCCTGTTATAAAAAATAAGTGAAGATATCAAAACCCCTAAAACGTGGGGGCAAAGGATGAAATTTTCTGGGTTATATAAACCTTTTTTTTAAAAAAACAAAGAAAGCTATATTTTTGCAGACCCTATGTTAAAAATTGTGCCCAATTTTAAAATTAAAGATAAATGGGGTTGATAAAAATTTAAAATATTCAGAGTAAAGTTTTAAATTTTTTGTCCCAAGGGTATGATTACTTTTTTGGTTAAAAAAAAAAACCGGTCCTTTGGGCTGGGACAAACCGCGACAAAGTTTTTAAATTGGCCCGGGGTGCTAGGGGCCCCGGGCCCTCACAAAAAAATTGTGGGGCTATTTCTATTTATATAGACTGGTTTATCAGTAAAATATGATATACTGTAATCTTCGTTAATGTTTTTTCTATAATATTATCAATAAAAACAGTAAAATACGCTAAAGAAATGTCATTACGAGACTATGAAGAAATATGCATGAACTTAATATTCACTTAACTCTTGCCATTTAAAACTTTGCCTGTCAACTTTTATCATGAAGGGTATCAATAGAAGCGCAATTTTATTAGCTATCCATTGTTATATCTCGTTATCTGATAATCATTAGAACTATGCATACATTAGCGTTAAATAAATAAATTAATTATCATCGGTAATTTTCTCGATTGATGATGTTATTTATTTGCTTATACATGCTGTTTACAATTACTACCATGTATAAATTAGCGTTGACTAAATAAATAACCTCATCAATCGGGAAAATTACCCGATTGATGATTTTATTTATTTAGTTAGCGCTAATTTATGCATGTGTTTTAATTAATTTATCAGATAACGAAATATAGCAATGGAAAGTAATAAAATTGCGCTTCTATTGATACCCTTCATGATAAAATTTGACTTCGCAAAGTTTAAATGACGAGGAGTTGAAGTGAATATTAGTTTCTTGCATATTTCTTCAGAGACTCGTAATGGCATTTCTTTAGCGTGTTTTACTGTTTTTTATTTGATAATATTATAGAACAAACATTTAAGAAGATTACAGTATAACATATATACTGGTAACCAGTCTATATGATCCATATTATATATATATATATATATTATATATATATATATTATATATATATATATATATATATATATATTATATATATATATATATATATATATTATATATAATATATATATTATATATATATCATATATATTATATATATATATATCCGAGCTGCCCGCCGACTTCAGGGCAAGTTCAGGCCCTTGTGCGACAGGTCGATATTCCGTGCGCAGTCCAGGTATACAGTGGTCTATGGTCTGCCTTAAAACTCCATAATTTCCCACACTTGAATCGAAGTGCCCCTGCAGGTTACATTTGGTGAATATGCGTCCGGGCCAGGGCAAGTCGGTGGCCAGCCTACCCATCTGTTCTTCCTTCCTTTCAGGGTTGATAAATGGGTACCTGGGGTAACCTGGGTGTCACACTAGCCCTGTGTCCCGGGGTAACGGGTCCTCACCCACCACAGGCTCTAAGGGGTAATGCCACGGAGATGAGCACCGAATGCCACGCGCAGCTTAGCGTATGCTTTACCCTTTACTTTTATCCCTTAATTCATATCGTGACGTCGATGTGACGTAATCAATATCGGCACCACCCCCTACTTCATATCGTGACGTCATTTGTGACGTAGTCCACATAGTCAGCCATACAATAGATACTATGGGTTACTATATATATGTGGACTACGTCACAGATGACATCATGATATGAATTAGGGGGCGGCGCATATATGGCCACGACAGAGCTAGCCTCGCGCCGCGAATTTCTATATCTGCCAGGTTTTATCCTTACGTTAATCCTGTAGTGCCTTAATTGTCCACATTTGTGATAACATAATGACAATTAGGTAGGG
>JACEEZ010025968.1:212500-216671 GCA_016584305.1 Chionoecetes opilio | reverse complement strand
TGATCTGAAAACCAGTCCGCATTGCCTAGCTGCCAGTAAAAGGCAAATATGATGTTGGGCTTTATTAAACGTAACTTTGAACATAAACTCCGAAAGTATGACACAATTATACACGTCCTTGGTTAGGCCCCACTTGGAATATGCCGTTCAATTCTGGTCGCCCTGTTTCGTAAAAGATCAAGCCAAATTGGAATCAGTGCAAAGAAGAGCAACCAAGCAAATTCCATCTCTGCGAAATTCATCTTATGAAGAGAGACTGCGGAAACTTAATATGTTTTCCTTAAAGGATCATAGAATCCGTGGGGGACTTGATAGAAACCTTTAAGATTCTAAAAGGTTTTGATGTCACTAATCAAGAGAACCTATTCGAGCTTTCAACTCAAGTGACAACAAGAAATAATGGTTTAAAACTAAACGGTCAACGTTGCATCACCGATCTCCGTAAAAATGATTTCAATGTTAGAGTCGTTGAACGATGGAACAAGTTACCAGCAAATGTTGTCGGAGCCAGCACAATAACTACATTAAAAAACAGACTTGACGCGCACTGTAAAGTAAATGGGTATTGATAGTGCGAATTCGTATCTAGTCCCCCGTATCGATTAGTTGTAGTGGTAGTGGTAGTTGTAGTTAGTATTTTTCATATCCTATCATTCTGCACTATGAAACTTCCATGTTCCTATTCTCTTTAGGGACATGGTATCATTTTCCAACTGTTTTCTTACAAGTAGTTGATAGTTAGTAGTATGTAGTTCAGCAGATACCCTCGCTATGGACCAATAGGTCTCCTGGTGTCTGTTATTCCTATGTAATCCTATGTAATCCTCCTCCTCATCCTCCTCCTCCTCTTCTCAAATTGCTTTCATCAGGCATGTTTTTGCTTTCATTTTATCCCATTTCCGTATAATCACATATTCTATTTTTCTTCATCTATTTCCTCCTTTTCTTCCTGCTCCTCCTTCCTCCTCCTTTCCTCCCACCCTCGACTATAAAGGGATAGGAGGATGGAGAGGAGCCTTCACATTTACTATCCTTTATCTCTCACTTATGTTGAATAGTGTACTTAATTATAAACAGCCTCGTTAGTAAGTTACAATTTTTATATAGCAACATTGACAAATCAGGTCTATATATTGTGTTTTATCTTGTGTGCCATCGCATGAGAATAATAATAATAATAATATAATAATTTTACTATCGCCCGGAGGCATACAGACAAAAAAAGCAACAACAACAAGACCAGGAGTTAACTTAAGTACTAGAGCAAAACACAAAATACATAATATAGGCACATTAGGGGACATAGCATCAAAGTGCATATAGTACTTATTAATATAGTACCTAATATAAGATTATTACTATTATTATATAGCAACCTTGACAAACACTGTAAAGCAAGAGACAACTGCTCGTATTCGTAGTCACATACCATGATTGCTCGTGGTAATTGCTATGATTTTGTTCCATTTCTACTCAGTCAAAATTATTCACTTGATCTTGTAGCTGCCATGGAAAGTACTAGAGCAATCATACAGTATTCCTATTGCAATCACAACAGCTGGCATGACATATTGATTTAATTAGGACAAGACAAAAAGTGAACAATGACCACGTACAATGATGGTATGTGACTACGAATACGGGCAAACATCCCTGCTGAACTACAAATCTTTTTAGTAGTCCCATGGGCTTATGGAACTGTCGCCGATGGTAATTCTCGCCGAAACACCAACCTAGAACTCTCGCCGACGTGAAAATTAAAACCTAACCTGGACATTGGCACCTAACTTAACCTAACTGATCAAGCTAACGATAGTATTTCATCCCTGAATGAAGAAATACGGGTAAAACTTGATTAAATGTATATATTGGGTCCTGTAGTATCAATAATTGGAACACTCGACGACGGCGGCGAGTGTTCCTATTCTTGATATTTCAGGACCCAATATATACATTTAATCAAGTGTTACCCGTGTTTCTTCATTCAGGGATGAAATACTATCGTTAGCTTGATCAGTTAGGTTAAGTTAGGTGCCAATGTCCAGGTTAGGTTTAAATTTTCACGTCGGCGAGAGTTCTAGGTTGGTGTTTCGGCGAGAATTACCATCGGCGACAGTTCCATAAACCGTCCCATGTACTATGTGTCACCTTATTAATATTTAGTTTCTTAGTACAAGGTAGTTTCTTAGTACTAGGTAGTTTCTTAGTACTAGGTAGTTTCTTAGTACTAGGTAGTTTCTTAGTACTAGGTAGTTTCTTAGTACTAGGTAGTTTCTTAGTACTAGGTAGTTTCTTAGTAATAGGTAGTTTCTTAGTACTAGGTAGTTTCTTAGTACTAGGTAGTTTCTTAGTAATAGGTAGTTTCTTAGTACTAGGTAGTTTCTTAGTAATAGGTAGTTTTAGTATAGGTATTTTATATAGGTGTTTCTTAGTAATAGGTAGTTTCTTAGTACTAGGTAGTTTCTTAGTACTAGGTAGTTTCTTAGTACAAGGTAGTTTCTTAGTACTAGGTAGTTTCTTAGTACTAGGTAGTTTCTTAGTACTAGGTAGTTTCTTAGTACTAGGTAGTTTCTTAGTACTAGGTAGTTTCTTAGTAATAGGTAGTTTCTTAGTACAAGGTAGTTTCTTAGTAATAGGTAGTTTCTTAGTACTAGGTAGTTTCTTAGTACTAGGTAGTTTCTTAGTACTGGGTAGTTTCTTAGTAATAGGTAGTATTTTCTTAGTACTAGGTAGTTTCTTAGTAATAGGTAGTTTCTTAGTAATAGGTAGTTTCTTAGTACAAGGTAGTTTCTTAGTACTAGGTAGTTTCTTAGTACTAGGTAGTTTCTTAGTACTAGGTAGTTTCTTAGTACTAGGTAGTTTCTTAGTACTAGGTAGTTTCTTAGTAATAGGTAGTTTCTTAGTACTAGGTAGTTTCTTAGTAATAGGTAGTTTCTTAGTACTAGGTAGTTTCTTAGTAATAGGTAGTTTCTTAGTACTAGAGTACTAGGTAGTTTCTTAGTACTAGGTAGTTTCTTAGTACTAGGTAGTTTCTTAGTACTAGGTAGTTTCTTAGTACAAGGTAGTTTCTTAGTAATAGGTAGTTTCTTAGTACTAGGTAGTTTCTTAGCACTGGGTAGTTTCTTAGTACTAGGTAGTTTCTTAGTACTAGGTAGTTTCTTAGTACTAGGTAGTTTCTTAGTACTAGGTAGTTTCTTAGCACTGGGTAGTTTCTTAGTACTAGGTAGTATCTTAGTACTAGGTAGTTTCTTAGTACTGGGTAGTTTCTTAGTACTGAGGTTCTTATATGTTTCTTAGTACTAGGTAGTTTCTTAGTACTAGGTAGTTTCTTAGTACTAGGTAGTTCTTAGTACTAGGTAGTTTCTTAGTATAGGTAGTTTCTTAGTAATAGGTAGTTTCTTAGTAATAGGTAGTTTCTTAGTAATAGGTATTTCTTGTATAGTTTTCTTAGTACTAGGTAGTTTCTTAGTACTAGGTAGTTTCTTAGTAACTAGGTAGTTTTCTTAGTAATAGGTAGTTTCTTAGTACTAGGTAGTTTCTTAGTACTAGGTAGTTTCTTAGTAATAGGTAGTTTCTTAGTAATAGGTAGTTTCTTAGTAATAGGTAGTTTCTTAGTACTAGGTAGTTTCTTAGTACTAGGTAGTTTCTTAGTAATAGGTAGTTTCTTAGTAATAGGTAGTTTCTTAGTAATAGGTAGTTTCTTAGTAATAGGTAATCTGGTTCACAAATAGGGTGGTGAATGATTGGATTGGACAAAGTCGTCAGGTGGTCAATGCGGAGTCAATTGGGGTCTTTAAAAGGAGTCTGGATAAATTCATGGATGGGGAAGAGAGGTGGATGTAGGTAGAGTTAAGTAACAGGAACTACCTCGTGTAGGTCTCACGGCCTCTTGTAGCTTCCTTATGTTCTTATGTTCTTATGTACTGAAGTTTATTTCCAACCATGTATGTAAATTATATGTACTGTTTATTTTAATTTTTGCTGTCTTCGGGCGAAAAACAATTATTATTATTATTATTATTATTATTATTATTATTATTATTATTGTTGTTATTGTTGTTGTTGTTAGGATCAGTAGGTTTATTGTTGTTTGTTCTTCCTTTGTATTCCTTTGTGTGCTGCATCCTCCTCTTCCTCCTCTTTCATTTGATTTCTTCTTGAAAATTTTGAG
>JACEEZ010025968.1:200000-207500 GCA_016584305.1 Chionoecetes opilio | reverse complement strand
ATTTTTTCATAAATATTATTTTCCCTCTCTTCCCTTTGCTGGCAGCACTCTGGTGAGAATGAAGAGAGATAATGAGATAACAGATATCAGATATCACAGATAAGAAAAAGTTTGCAGGAAGAAATATGTTACTTTTCTGGGGGTTTTCATAATACACCTTTTCACTCTCAAATTAGAACAACAGAACTTCACAATAAAACAAATGAATTTCAAAATATAATAGATGATTTTTTTCTTTTAATTTGAAATTCAATTATTTTAATATGAAGTTCAGTTATTTTAATTTAAACTTCAGTTGTTTTAATATAAACTTCAGTTGTTTTGATTTAAACTTCAGTTGTTTTAATTTAAACTTCAGTTGTTTTAATTTGAGATTCATTTCTTTTGATTTGAAGGTCAGTTATTTTAATTTGAAGTTCAGTTGTTTTAATTTGAAGTTCAGTTGTTTTAATTTGAAGTTCAGTTGTTTTAATTTGAAGTTCAGTTGTTTTAATTTGAAGTTCAGTTGTTTTAATTTGAAGTTCAGTTGTTTTAATTTGAAGTTCAGTTGTTTTAATTTGAAGTTCAGTTGTTTTAATTTGAAGTTCAGTTGTTTTAATTTGAAGTTCAGTTGTTTTAATTTGAAGCTCAGTTGTTTTAATTTGAAGCTCAGTTGTTTTAATTTGAAGTTCAGTTCTTTTAATTTGAGAGAAAAGATGTAGAACTACCATTAAAAACAACATAATTACACACACACACACACACACACACACACACACACACACACACACACACACACACACACACACACACACACACACACACACACAAAGCAAACACATATAAGATATTGTTATCATTATTACCATCACTATTATCGGTAATAATGGAGGAGGACTTCGCGGCCGTTTTCAGAGACACCGACTAATTTTTCCTGGCCCACAATAGGTGCTTTTTGTAAAGAAGATTTTATTTTTTATTTTTTTTATTTCCGGAAATCCATAATACGAAAAAAAAAATAAAAAAAAAAAAAATTCATCACCTAATTTTATGGTCGCCGTTTCCATTACAAACACTTATCTCCATCAGAAAAAGCACTAAAACTTTGCCGGGAAAAATTTGTCATGGTCTCAGATAACGGAAGTGTAATTGAATACAACATACCAAACCTAACCTAAGTAACCTTATAGGTTTTAATGAAACCTAACCTAACCTTAACCACTAAATATACCTAACCTGACCTTAACCTTAACCATGCATAAAATTTGGTGATGAAATTTATTATTATTATTATTTTTTTTTAATGGGTTTCCGGAAAATAAAACTATCTCCATTAGAAAAAGCACCTATTGTAGGCCAGGATAAATTAGTCGGTGTCTCTGAAAACAACCGCGAAGTTCTCGTCCATTATAACCCTATTATCATTACTTTGGAAGCACAAGAATCACTCAGGCAAGGTTACCCGTGCCCTCACCTGCATCCCCTGCACACCCGCCACACCCGCCACACCCTGCACACCCGCCACACCCTGCACACCCGCCACACCCTGCACACCCGCCACACCCTGCCACACCCGCCACACCCGCCACACCCTGCACACCCGCCACACCCGCCACACCCGCCACACCCTGCACACCCGCCACACCCGCCACACCCTGCACACCCGCCACACCCGCAACCCACACCCTGCACACCCGCCACCACACCCGCCACACCCTGCCACACCCGCCACACCCGCCACACCCGCCACAACCCTGCACACCCGCCACACCCGCCACACCCTGCACACACCGCCACACCTGCACACCGCCAACCCCACCACACCCGCCACCACCCGCCACACCCTGCACACCCGCCACACCCGCCACACCCTGCACACCGCCACACCCGCCACACCCGCCACACCCTGCACACCGCCACACCCGCCACACCCGCACACCCGCCACACCCGCCACACCCTGCACACCCGCCACACCTGCACACCCGCCACACCCTGCACACCCGCACACCCTGCACACCCGCACACCCTGCACACCCGCCACACCCTGCACACCCGCCACACCCTGCACACCGCCACACCCTGCCACACCCGCCACACACCCCACACCCTGCACACCCGCCCACACCCTGCACACCCCGCCACACCCGCCACACCCCCACACCCGCCACCACCCTGCACACCCTGCACACCGCCACACCCTGCACACCCGCCACACCTGCACACCCGCCACACCCTGCCACACCCGCCACACACCTGCACACCCGCCACCCCTGCACACGCCGCCACACGCCGCCACACCCTGCACACCCGCCACACCCTGCCACACCCGCCACACCCTGCCACACCGCCACACCCGCCACACCCTGCACACCCGCCACACCCTGCACACCCACCACACCCGCACACCTGCACACCCGCCACACCCGCCACACCCTGCACACCCGCCACACCCTGCACACGCCACACCCGCACACACCTGCACACCCGCCACAACCCGCCACACCCTGCACACCGCCACACCCGCCACACCTGCACACCCGCCACACCCGCCACACCCGCCACACCCTGCACAACCCGCCTACACCCGCCACACCCTGCACACCCGCCACACCCTGCACACCCCCACACCCTGCACACCCGCCACACCCGCCACACCCTGCACAGCACCCGCACACCGCCACACCCGCCACACCCGCCACACCCGCCACACCCGCACACCCGCCACACCCTGCACACCCGCCACACCTGCACACCCGCCACACCCTGCACACCCGCCACACCCTGCACACCTGCCACCCCCACACCCTGCACACCGCCAACCCTGCCACACCGCACACAACCCGCCACACCCTGCACACCCGCCACACCCTGCACACCCGCCACACCCTGCACAGCCCTGCACACCGCACACCCTGCACACCCGCCACACCCGCACACCCCACACCCTGACACGCACCCCCACACCGCCACACCCTGCACACCCGCCACACCCTGCACACCTCCGCCACACCCCACACCGCCACACCCTGCACACCTGCACACCCTGCCCACGCCAACCCTGCACACCCTGCACACCCTGCACACCCGCACACCCGCCACACCCTGCACACCCGCCACACCCTGCACTACACCCCACACCCTGCCAGCCAGCACCCGCCACACAACCTGCTCACACCCTCACACGCCCACACCCGCCAACCCTGCACAGACCTGTCACACCCGCACACCCGCACGCAGACACGCCACACGCACATGCACACGCCACACGCGCAAACACCCTGACACCCGCCCACCGACTGCACACCTTATCAACTTCATCATTATTTGTTGCACCTACTTCCTGTTCAGGTCAAATCGTCAATTAGCTTGCTGAATGCCACATTCTTCAGAAAATGAACGGAGCATCAAATGCAATTTGTAACGGATTTGCACAAAGTCAAATTTAGAGCCACATGCCTGCCACGTGGTGTACATACGTAACGCGTGAAGCAGCGAGATAGTGCAAAAAAATCACCTGTACCAAACTACGAAAGAACTGATTACCGAAATTGTTACCTATATTCAGTTACCAATGATGATTCACATGGTTTCATTAAATTATAATTGTTATGACTTTAAAATGGTTAATACAGACCATTGCATATCGAAATTAGTTTTTGCCTCAGCTTGAATAATCATCATTGTTATTATCAATTCGTAACAACTTCAGTGAGAGTGATTACTTGAAAAAATATCTGTTTAACTAAAATTAGATAAAAGTTGGGATACATTGTTACCTGATGGGAAAGAATTAAACGAGGACCAAAATTCTAATCCATGAAAATCGGCTATTACTGTGAAACGTTTTTGGTCAAGCATAATTCATATATATTCATGTTTATGTTTCTTGGTTGCCACTAAAACTTAATTTTTTTTTTCATTAAATTGTTTAATTATAGGTTTCGATGAAATTTTATTTTACAGAAGAAGATTTCATGTAATTCTGTTATAATTTTTAAGTTGTTATGGGTTTGTGATGCCTTTTGGATGGGTTATCAATGTGTTATCGAAAAAATGTACCATGTTTAATCTATTTTTTGTTATTACTATTATAATATCTAAGTTGTTATGAGTTTATGATGACTTTTGAATGGGTTATCAAAGTGTTATCAAAGTGTTATCAGTCTGGGTGGAGGTTTTATCAGTGTGTCGGCGTGGGAGGGCGTATGAGAAGGTCCGGTTTGATGATAAGATAACAATTATGTGGTGCGATAAATGTCAGGTCTTGTGTTGTAGTGGCGTGGTGGCTGATGCAATGTTGGCATCTTGTGGCCCATCCATACTCTAGAATGCTCCACGGGTCCCTACGCGTCGTTTTACCTGACCGTCGTAACCTCCACGGCCGTGTATTCAAGAACCCTCGTCAACTGATCCATGGGTCGCAAGAGTGATGGAAGATAATAATACTTAATTGAATGTTGTCTTCCGATGCAACGGGTAGCTAGCACAAAGTTCTTGAATATGGCATCTCTCTCTCTCTCTCTCTCTCTCTCTCTCTCTCTCTCTCTCTCTCTCTCTCTTCTCTCTCTCTCTCATACACATTACACATGCACACATGTTTTGGTAATCTTTTCTGATATTCCGATTATTTCATGTATTGTTTTTACTTATTACGGATTGAGAGAGAGATAGAGAGAGAACATGCCTGTAACATGTCTGTGGCGTGTTTTCCTACTATCTCCCTTATCACCTTTATCAGTAGCCCAACCATGGCGCCAGAGGGATATAGAAAACGGTATGACGGAAGCCTTTGATAGCAATAACATGCCATTTAACTTGACAATAGACGGGAACTTAGATAAACTAAATCATGCATAATTTATCTCAGTGCCAACCTTCGTGATATAATAATTCTATAAGTGTGTTTGCTTTGTACTTAGACACTCTTAAACTTTCAAGTCAACACGAAAAAAAGTGACAAGTAATATTGTGTACCATTTCTCACATCTCTCGACTGTGTGTGGGCTATCGAGGGAAACCTTTCACACTGTCTCCCTATTTCCTCCTTCATCTTGCCGACACACAACTGTGCCCCCATCTGCCTCGCCCGTGTCTTGAGGTCAAGTGACAATCAGGGTCAAATAGTACTGTCCCTGGTTACAATCATGGGCAAATAGTACTGTCCCTGGTTACAATCAGGGGCAAATAGTGCTGTCCCTGGTTACAATCAGGGTCAAATAGTACTGTCCCTGGTTACAATCAGGGGCAAATAGTACTGTCCCTGGTTACAAATCATGGGCAAATAGTGCTGTCCCTGGTTCCCAAATCAGGCAAAAAGTGCTGTCCCGGGTTACAAATCAGGGGCAAATAGTGCTGTCCCTGGTTACAATCAGGGGCAAATAGTACTGTCCCTGGTTACAAATCATGGGCAAATAGTGCTGTCCCTGGTTACAATCAGGGGCAAATAGTACTGTCCCTGGTTACAAATCATGGGCAAATAGTACTGTCCCTGGTTACAATCAGGGGCAAATAGAAACTGTCCCTGGTTACAATCGGGGGCAAATAGTACTGTCCAGGTTACAAATCAGGGCAAATAGTACTGTCCCTGGTTTTACAATCAGGGCAAATAGTGCGTCCCTGTTTACAATCAGGGCAAATAGTACTGTCCCTGGTTCCAAATCTGGGCAAATAGTGCTGTCCCTGGTTACAATCAGGGGCAAATATGCTGTCCCTGGTTACAATCAGGGGCAAATAGTACTGTCCCGGGTTACAAATCAATGGCAAATAGTGCTGTCCCTGGTTACAATCGGGGGCAAATAGTACTGTCCCTGGTTAAAAATCATGGGCAAATAGGGGCTGTCCCTGGTTACAATCAGGGGCAAATAGTGCTATCCCTGGTTACAAATCATGGGCAAATAGTACTGTCCCTGGTTACAAATCATGGGCAAATAGTACTGTCCCTGGTTACAAATCATGGGCAAATAGTACTGTCCCTGGTTACAATCAGGGGCAAATAGTACTGTCCCTGGTTACAATCAGGGGCAAATAGTACTGTCCCTGGTTACAATCATGGGCAAATAGTACTGTCCCTGGTTACAATCAGGGGCAAATAGTGCTGTCCCTGGTTACAATCAGGGGCAAATAGTACTGTCCCTGGTTACAATCAGGGGCAAATAGTGCTGTCCCTGCATGGTTACAATCTCTAACCTTAACTGGCGTAGTATTTCAAGCCACGGGCCCTCGCTTACCTCCCTAGACCTGTATAAGTTTGGAGAGGCGGTAGCAGATTGGTAAGCGTCTCCGAGTGATGTGCTCGGTGACCCGAGTTCGATCCCCTATGAAGGCGAATATCCACTTAGGATCTTTCTGCACCGTCGAGTGGCCTAAGAACACCCACATGCCCTGCCCATTAACTCTACCTTCGATTGCGAGTGCATCGGAGGACACAGGGGGGCGGCATGAGCCTCTAATCACAGGCGTCACTATAAAAATTCTGCCTGCGCCACCACGGGCGAGGGGCAACCATCACAGCCCTCAAGGGAACCTCCAGAGTCTGCCATCCCAGCCCTGGAGGTCACGGCCTACACGCGCTATAGGCACAAATGTGAAAAAAAGAAGAAAAAAAAAAAAAGGCTGAGATGTGATATTTTAACTGGACCATCATGTGTGTGTGTGTGCGCGCGCGTGTGTGTGTGTGTGTGTGTACCTAGGGGCATGGGGTGGGCGTACTACTAATGGTGTCAAGGGCATGGAGGATGGGGGCTGATCACATAAGAAGGGGGTTGAGGGTGTTGGGGGGGTGTAGGGGAAAGGGTAGAGGTGAATGATGTTGAAGGATAATAATGATAACAATGATTATGATTAACAATGATAATGATGAAGAAGAATAGGCAAAGATGTGATAAAGCAACTCTGTCATTGAGAAAGAATAAGAATATGAAGCAAAAAAAAGGTGCAATGATAATATTTCTATAATAATGATAATGATAAACTTAATTAAGATGAAGAATAGGAAAACATGTGATAAAGCAACTTTGTCATTGAGAAAGAATAAGATGAAGCAAAAATAGATGCAATGATAATTTTCTCTAGTTGGCAACCGGGCTAGGAAGAAGAGGAAGAGGAGGAGGAGGAGGAGGAGGAGGAGGAGGAGGAGGAGAAGAAGGAAGAAAAACTAGACAATGGTTTCTCTAGCGAAGATGTAGGAAGAGGAAGGACGAAAAAGAATAGTGTCATTATTTCTGTTGTCAAGTGTTTCTATTTTGGAGGAGGAAGAGGTGGAGGAGGAGGAGGAGGAGGAGGAGGAGGAGGAGGAGGCGGAGGCGGAGGAGGAGGCAAAGAAGATGAATGGATATGAAGAATATAAAAAGAAAAGGAAATGGAGAAAGAGAAGAAGAGGAAGGAGGAGATAGAAGAGAAGTTTTTACAGTAGACAAATATTAAGTAAGAAAAAAAATGAATGAAAGGAGAAGAAGGAAGAAAAGAGGAAGACAGGATGTGAAGAATGAAAAAAAAGAAGGAAATTGATAAAGAGAAGGAGG
>JACEEZ010025968.1:165000-195000 GCA_016584305.1 Chionoecetes opilio | reverse complement strand
TGACGACACTCCCGAGCCCTCTGAACAAAGACACCCCAGCCAGATAGCATGACCTTAATACTACCTTTTCTCTATTTACTCTTACAGGTCACCACTATCATACGTGTCAACCATCTAAACGTCTCCGTCTGTCATCCATACATCTGCAATATCCAGGTTAGTGTTGTAGGTAGCGCAAATACAGTGTTTTTATGAGTATTAGTTAAGTTTTTGGAGGGGAATAGTATCTTCGGCCCGGTTCACGCATGCGCATTGCCGAGGACTTTGTCAATAGGCCAAGCGAACGTTGGTTTTGTTAGTTTTCGTACCGTACTACTTTATTTCGCGGACGCCGGTTTCTTGCCGCTGTGGTGTCGAATTTCTTGAAACTCTGGAAACATCACTTTATTTCGCGTTTCTTCGTGTGGCTATGGGTATTATTAGTCTTAACATGTTGCGTGTGTATCATAACTCAAGCTGGTATGCTATAAATCGTGCTGTGTGTGTTGTTTCCTAGCGGCTTTGGGAACAATGGTAGGGGTGGAAAGCGAGTGAGTGTTAAGAAAAACATCGTGCGTTGCGGCAGCGAGTCGTTGTATCAAAGAGCGAACCCCGTCACCCGGCAGGCCAGTCACCGACGAAGCACGGAGCAGTACAGACGCTCGCCGGTACTTCCCTTCCCTTCCCCCCGAGACAAAGAGAAACAAGAAGTGACAGAACTCCCTGCAAGTTATCACAAGTTCCAACATGGCACATTTGAAGGTTCTCACCCCTGTGGAGGCGAAACTGAGCGACCTCCTGGGCCCTCTACCCATTGAAGAAGGTAAGATATTGTTGGTTTTTTGTATATTTTTTGACTTCGTAAACTTTTCGCCACTTTTTCATTTGCTGTTGCCATGGTCCGGGTGTTCACTATACCGGGGCCTTAACTTAACCCTTCCCACCCTTGTCATAACACTATTAATTTTAGGGTATTAAGTTTTTTATTCTTGCATGTGTGTGAAATATTACAGTGTGTGAAAATTGTGTGCGTGCAAGTGTGTCAAAAGGTGTCAAAATTGAGTGTTGCCAGTTTGCAAGTGCGTGTGTGTTTGTGTGAAATGAGTGCGTGTGTGAATGCAAAGAGTGTGGGGTTTGGTTTGACAAGGAGCTTAAATACTTACCACTCTAAAACAATTATGATAGTAATGATGATAACAATAGTAAAATAAAGTTTATTATACAAGGTAAACTAATGGTCACGAACTTATAGTGTGTGTGTGTGTGTGTGTCCTCGAGAGTTATAGAAAGTGCTAGGGTTGGTTGCTGGGCTGGCAGAGAGGGAGAGAGAGAGGGTGTTGCAGGGGTCATCTCTTGCCCCCCTCTCTTCTCTTTCGCTAAATAGAGATATATCAAAATAGAAGCAGAGAAAAGAGGGAGGGTGAGTTTTGCTTGACCTGTGAAGGGGGGGAGAGAGAGAGAGAACAAAATTAATATGACATTACTACTACTACTATTATTTCTTCTACTATACAACTACTATTATTTCTACTACTATTTCTTCTATTACTACTATTTCTTCTATTACTACTACTGTTTCTTCTATTACTACCACTACTATTACTATTACTACTATTTCAACTACTACTACTACTGGGTGAGAGAAAGAGGAGTAAGGAAGAGCAAAATGAAATGCCATAACTACTACTATTACAACCACTACTACTACCACCACCACCCTAACCATGTCATGTCTCCCTTCGTCAGGTCTTTTGGAAGAGGAGCTCGAGGACCCCGTGGAGACTCGGGCGTGGGTGGTGTTGAGGAGGAGGGTGGAGGAGGAGGTCAGACAGAACACACACAACAGCATCGTCTTCCCGCCCCACCTCCTCGACCAGGTGGCAGAACACGTACTCGAACTGTCCACGGATGAGCCCTGCGGTTTGAGGTGAGTCTCGTATGTTATTCTTTGCCCCCCACCCCCTTTTTTATAGTTAAGTACACAGATGGTTTTAAAAAGATTGTAAAAGTACATAGATGGTTTTAAAAATTCGGTAAAAGTACATAGATGGTTTTCAAAAAGTCGGTAGAAGTACACTGATGGTTTAAAAAAGTCTGTAAAAGTACACTGATGGTTTTAAAGTCTGTAAAAGTACATAGATTGTTTTAAAAGTCTGTAAAAGTACAAAGATGGTATTACAAGTCTGTAAAAGTACAAAGATGGTTTTAAAGTCTGTAAAAGTACAAAGAGGGTTTTAAAGTCTGTAAAAGTACAAAGAGGGTTTTAAAGTCTGTAAAAGTACAAAGAGGGTTTTAAAGTCTGTAAAAGTACAAAGAGGGTTTTAAAGTCTGTAAAAGTACAAAGAGGGTTTTAAAGTCTGTAAAGTACAAAGGGTTTTAAAGTCTGTAAAAGTACAAAGAGGGTTTTAAAGTCGGTAAAAGTACAAAGAGGGTTTTAAAGTCTGTAAAAGTACAAAGGGTTTTAAAGTTGTAAAAGTACAAAGAGGGTTTTAAAGTCGGTAAAAGTAACAGAGGGTTTTAAAAAGTAGGTAAAAGTACACAGGGTTTAAAAAAGTAGTGCAGTAATTAAAATACTTTTATATATTTTTTTACTTGTCAATTTTTTACATATCCTTATGACAATTTTATCAACTAATGCGACGTTGCTTTTAAGTAGTCACATTGTAAATTCTGAACATTTACTGCCATAACCAATCTACCTTTTTAGCCATCGGTGTGATTAATAACTTTAAAAAAAAAACGACGAAAAAAGTACTAGTAATAGCAAGTAAAAGGAGAGAATAAAAAAAAAATAGTGTAATTTTAGAGCTTAACTTCATACAGAACTTGCTAGAACACTTCACTCACTCTTCTCTCAGATCCTGTTTCTACACGTCTCCTTCCTCTCCCCCTCTCCTCTCCTCCTTCCCTGATCTTATCTCAACCACCACTTATCACCTCCCACCCACCTCTCCTCCTCCTCTTCCTTCTCCCTCCCATCCCTCCCCCCCTCTCCTCCTTAGCCTCTCAGTCTGTCCCCGTCCTTGACCAGCCTCTTAGCTCCATGCCTTGAGACCCTCCTCTCCTCCTCCTTGCAATCTCTATCCACTTTTAGTATCATCTTCCCTCTCACGTAACTTTTGCCACTTATGTCTCCTGTTTTAGCCTTCTTTCTCTTCCACTCTTCCACCATCACCACCAAACACTTCTTCCTCCACTAAACTTCCTCCTAACTAACTCAAGTGTCGCTCCTTCTTTTCCTTATCACGTAATTATTCCCTCTTATGTCTCCTGTTTTACTCTTCTTTCCCTTCTACTCTTCCACTACCTCCTCCTTCCACTTTGATAATAATGATAAGTTTTATTTCGCCTGAAGGCATAGACGGCTAAAAATACACAATATATAGGTACGTACAAAAAAAAAAAAAAAAAAAAAAACCAGGTCTCCTATGTATTATTATTATTATTATTACTATTACTATTACTATTACTATTATTATTATTATTATTATATCTAACCCTTGTCTCCTTCCTTCCCCAGAGGGTGCGTGTTGTTCGTGGTGTATGAAGACCCCGAGCTAGGCGAGCAGCAGTTGGCCAAGCTCAAGACAGACAAAAACATGCCCTCCACACACCTGCTCGTCCTGAAACTCAAGGCCGACCCCACCTCATGGTTCACTAAGATGGCCAGAATATTTAGGTGAGCATCTAACCCATTATTTTTTCTTATTTCTCAGTTATTTTCTTTATTTTGGGTTATTCCTCTTAATTAAGAATCTAACTTATTTTTTTATATATATTTGTTCTTTTCATAATTTTGAGTTACTTTTCTCAATAAACTAAACTTGAGTCGTCACTCGATTTAAGAAAAGTTGTTAGGCAGCTATTTTTTTTACTTTTTTTTTTTTTTTATTCTCATTGTGAAGTTTATTTTAAGGGTTGTCACTTACGAAAATGGATGTCTAGTTCTTTTTTACTAGTTTTTATAATGTTTTTATCATATTGTGAAGTCTTATTTGGGTTCTAATGTTGTATTTTCTTTTGTTCTGTGCAGGTCACTAGGCAAGAGGAAGATGGTCGTGTCCTCCAGATACGAGCTGCTCAAAAAGAACTTCTACGACGACCCACAAGTCCTGATGGTGCAGTAATGGGCGACAGCAGAAGCAGCAGGAGGAAGAATAGGGGGGAGGAAAGCAAGCAGAACTGACTCATAAATATATACAAAGTGAAGAAAGCAAGCAGAATAGACGTATATATAAAAAGCAAGCAAGCAGAACAGTCATATAAATAGAAAACTCAGAGGAAGGAAGACAAGCTTATAAAGAAACCTTAGAAGAGAAGAAGAAGAGGAAGAGAAGAGACTGGGCTAAACTTTCCTTTCTGAACTCTTGTCAGGAGAGAAGTGAAAAAAAAATCTCTTCCGAAGTTTGGTGAAGAGAAGAATGTTTTCCTTTAGCTTCCTGACGGAGGGACAAAAGAAGACAACCATTATGAGGAAGAAGAAGAAAAGTGGTGGATTAGAGTGTTTTGTCTCCACTCTTGCCTCCACCACCAGTCACAACCAAGTTTCTCCTCCACTTATCGATGCATCCACCCCTCCACCTCCTCCCTGCCGCCCCACACACTCCACACCTGAACGTACAAGTTTCCGGGTGTGTCCTACGAGCAGCAGCCATCATGTTCATCACCCAATCATCACAACCATTATGATTTTGTACCATTTATTTATTCTCTATTGCATGGTTACGAGGCTCTTGTTTACATTGCCACCATCACTGTCATCATCATCATCAATCACCTTTGTTAATGTCAGTCATGTTATGTTCTTGATCGTGTTGTACCTACTGGAGATATTGTTATGCATGCAGACTCGCACGAGGTTGATGCCTTTGTTATTCACTGGGTATCTGTTTTGTTTCTCATTCATCACCCTCACACTCACGGTCATTCATGGTGTTCTCATACTCGAGGAAGTTTGATAAGGATCTCTTTAACACTAGTTGATAAGTGAGAGCGGCCAGACTTTTGTCACCCGCAGAATCAAAGTATTGTATCACTCAAAGGTTTAAAAAATAGAAAAAAAGCTATAATGACAAGTTATTATATTTACTAGGATTTCCATTACAGAGTTACTAGTGAACATAAAGTACATCTAGGTCATAAGCACAGTCTTTTGCTACATAGATCATAAGTAAGGAGACGTATGTTTGCATGTATGTCTGTATGTCTTTCCGTGTGTCTTGGCGGCCAGCAGCGGCGGGTATCGAGTGTCAGGAGATACCCGCCCGGGTGCTGGCGCCGGACAGACCCGCCACACCGGGTTACTAGTCGGCACAATCGCCCTTATGTGATAACAGCTAAACTTGTGATATTTTTGTATATGAATAAACGTACAAAGATTTTACCTGAAAATAATAACCTGTTTTCTTAGGCACCTTCTGATAACAATACTGGTCAAAGTCTTGTTCTTGGGGAGAGTATTCAAAGACATGAACGGTTGGGATGAGTTTTTTCTTCAGCAACATTTCTCATTCCCTTGTTTGACAAAGCAAATATGAAATTAAACCAAAATTTATAGAACCTGAAAGAAAGGTAGAATCAAATATGCGATTTTATACATAGAAATATAAATTGTAGAGGAAGATACCAGATTAGAATGAAGCTTCCATCAACGCAACAAATGCAAATGTATAGAATATGCATGAAGTAAACTAAGAACAATGGCAAAGCTTAACAGGAAAATATTAGAAATAGTGAGGCAAAGCTTAACAGGAAAATATTAGAAATAGTGAGGCAAAGCTTAACAGGAAAATATTGGAAAGAGGCAAAGCTTAACAGGAAAATATTAGAAATAGTGAGGCAAAGCTTAACAGGAAAATATTGGAAAGAGGCAAAGCTTAACAGGAAAATATTAGAAATAGTGAGGCAAAGCTTAACAGGAAAATATTGGAAAGAGGCAAAGCTTAAAAGGAAAATATTAGAAATAGTGAGGCAAAGCTTAACAGGAAAATATTGGAAATAGAGTGAGGCAGGGCGTGGTTTGGAAATTTAAAGGGTCAAGAGATACCATGGGGAGGCAGAACAAAGATAGCAACAGTGGGCGAGGGATCCGTCTATATATACAACATAAGCACAAAGGTTGATGACACTACAGAGAGGAAGAGGGGATTTGAGAAGGAAAACCACGTATCCATTGAACTGTCAACAAAAAAATTATTGATGACACTACAGAGAGGAAGAGGGGATTTGAGAAGGAAAACCACGTATCCATTGAACTGTCAACAAAAAAATTATGTAACTGTGCTGCCTGTATTTCGATAGAGAGAAAATTTGTGAAGAAAACTTGACGTATACCCATTGAACTAAAAAAAGAAATAACTGAATTTCGATATAGAGAGAGAGGGTTTGTGAAGGAAACTTTATGTATCCATTGGACTGTATTTTTTTTCTTTTACTTTGCCCTGCCTGTATTTCGATAGAGAGAGAAAGAGAGAGAGGGTTTGTGAAGAAAACCTGATGTACCCATTGAACTGTAAACAAAATATAATTGGTCCCGTCTGTATTTCGAGAGAGAGAGAGAGAGAGAGGGTTTGTGAAGAAAACCTGATGTACCCATTGAACTGTAAACAAAATATAATTGGTCCCGTCTGTATTTTGAGAGAGAGAGAGAGAGGGTTTGTGAAGAAAACCTGATGTACCCCTTCACCCCTCTTCCCTCCTTCCCTTCCTTGACAAACCCCCCTCCTTTCGCTTGACAACCCCCCTCCCCTTCCCCTTCACCCCTCTTCCCTCCCTTGACAAACCCCCTCCTTTCGCTTGACAACCCCCCTCCCCTTCCCCTTCACCCCTCTCCCCTCCTCCCCTTCCTTGACAAACCCCCTCCTTTCGCTTGACAACCCCCCTCCCCTTCCCCTTCACCCCTCTTCCCTCCTTCCCTTCCTTGACAAACCCCCTCCTTTCGCTTGACCCCCCCTCCCCTTCCCCTTCACCCCTCTCCCCTCCTTCCCTTCCTTGACAAACTCCCTCCTTTTCGCTTGACAACCCCCCTCCCCTTCCCCTTCACCCCTCTCCCCTCCCCTTCGCTTGACAACCCCCCTCCCCTTCCCCTTCACCCCTCTCCCCTCCTCCCCTTCGCTTGACAACCCCCCCTCCCCTCCTCCCCTTCGCTTGACAACCCCCCCTCCCCTTCCCCTTCACCCCTCTCCCCTCCTTCCCTTCCTTGACAAACCCCCTCCTTTCGCTTGACAACCCCCCTCCCCTTCCCCTTCACCCCTCTCCCCTCCTCCCCTTCGCTTGACAACCCCCCTCCCCTTCCCCTTCACCCGTCTCCCCTCCTCCCCTTCGCTTGACAACCCCCCCTCCCCTCCTTCCCTTCCTTGACAAACCCCCTCCCTTCGCTTGACAACCCCCCTCCCCTTCCCCTTCCCCCCCTTCGCCCCTTCCCCCCATCCATCCCTGTAGGTAGAAAAATTGCCCCCAAACATATTCTGTATTTCTCTTTCGCTATCAATCAGCTGTCTAACCATAAAACTAAATATAGAGTAAAATATACACGTCCTCCCCTGCACATCAAAGGACTGAGGTCAAAGGACTGAGGTCAAAGGACTAAGATAGAAAGTGGATTAAAAAACTAACCTTAATTGAGTTTATTTCAAGATGTAGTAACGAGAAAAAAAGTTATGTTCATATTACACTTTCCTTTTCTGGTCTTACCTAAAAAAAATAGGGTTTTATAATTTTGTTATATATATTTTTTCTTCTACTGGTTAAGTATATAATAGAGGTTACAGAGAGAGAAAAATTTATATATATATATATAGAGAGAGAGAGAGAAAAAAAAAAGAGTGAAAAAGAGAACAAAAGAAGATAAAAAGAGAGAGAGAGAGAGGGGGTTGAAGGGGTCATCTTTTGCCCCCCCTCTCTTCTCTCTTTCGCTAAATAGACATATATCAAAATAGAATCAGAGAAAGAAGAGGAAGGGGGAGTTTTGCTTAACTAGTGAATGGGAGAGAGAGAGAGAGAGAGAGAGAGAGAGAGCGGATGCTAGGGGGTATGGAAAGGAAAAGAGGGTCGGAGGTTGTTGATAATAACTCGTGTTGACTATTTATAGAGAGAAGCAAGATAGTGCTGGAAGGGTGTCTGAGAGAGAGAGAGAGAGAGTTGCTGAATGCTGTAGAAAGGATGATAAGAGTTATAACGATGTCTGTGTGTGTGTGTGTGTATGTGTAATTTCCTGTGTAGTCTTTCATGTGCATGTACGTTTAGTCCAATGTCTGTCGTATCCGTGTGTGTGTGTGTGTGTGTGTGTGTGTGTATGAGTGTTTTCCATTCTGTTTGCTCGAAGTGTACGATTTTTTTTTTCTCTCTCTCTCTCTCTCTCTCTCTCTCTCTCTCTCTCTCTCTCTCTCTCTCTCTCTCTCTCTCTCTCTCTCTTCCTCTCCCCCTCTCTCTCTCTCTCTGTAGCCTCTAATATATACTTAACCAGTAGGAGAAAAAAATACATAACAAAACCCTATTTTTTTTAAAGGTAAGACCATAAATTTCTCTCGCCATCAGATCCGCTTAAAGGAATAACACCACATTATTTAATCCTTTACACATGAATTTCCTTCCAAGTCTTGTCATGAACGCGTTGTGTGTGTCATCATATTGCTGTGTAATGTTATGAGTCACTAAATCCACTGTGTTAGGTCAGGTAATGTATGCAATTGTAGGGTTTCTGTGGTTACCTGAGGGTGAAGGGAAATGGATGGGGGAAGGGGGGAAGGGAAGGGGAGGGGGGTTGTCAAGCGAAGGGAGGGGGTTTGTCAAGGAAGGGGAGGGGGGTTGTCAAGCGAAGGGAGGGGTTTGTCAAGGAAGGGAAGGGGAGGGGGGGTTATCAAGCGAAGGGAGAGGGTTTGTCAAGGAAGGGAAGGAAAGGGGAGAGGGTGAAGGGGAAGGGGAGGGGGGGTTTGTCAAGGAAGGGAAGGGGAGGGGGGGTTGTCAAGTTAAGGAGGGAGGAGGGGGTTGTCAAGCGGAGGTGGAGGGGGTTGTCAAGTTAAGGGGGGAGGGAAGGGGTTTGTCTAGCGAAGGAGGGGGAGGGGTGAAGGGAACGGGGTTGTCAAGCGAAGGAGGGGAAGGGGAAAGGGATGGGGGTTGTCAAGCGAAGGAGGGGAAGAGGGGAGAAGGGGGGGTTGTCAAGCGAAGGGAGGGGGTTTGTCAAGGGAGGGAAGGAGGGGAGAGGGGTGAAGGGGAAGGGGAGGGGGGTTGTCAAGCGAAGGGGGGGAAGAGGGGAGAAGGGGGGGTTGTCAAGCGAAGGGAGGGGGGTTGTCAAGCGAAGGGAGGGGGCTTGTCAAGGGAGGGAAGGAGGGGAGAGGGGTGAAGGGGAAGGGGAAGGGGTAAGGGGGCGTCTGACACTCGGGTAAAAGGTGTGATTTCTCTGCTGACTTTGGTGTTTTAAATTGGAAGTTTGTACGAATGTGGTGAAAAGGATGATTTTTTGAGTGTGAAGTTAAAGTTAAAGTTAAAGTTTCGTCATTGGATCTATTTTTTAATGTTATGTTTATTGTTTATTAGTCTATATATTATTTTGTTCTATATTTGGTTTTTTGGCTCTCTATAATTTTGGTTTGAATGTATTAGATTTTGCGTGTTGTATTTAATGTGTATTTTATGTGTTGTGTTTGAGTTGTGTTCATTAGTTATTGAAGAGAAAGATTTAGTTGTGTGTAAGGATATTGGAATTTGTATATTTTTTTCTTTTTCTCTCTCTCTCTCTCTCTCTCTCTCTCCCCTCGTCTCTCTCTCCTCTTCTCTCCTCTCCTCTCTCTCTCTCTCTCCTCTCTCTCTCTCCTCTCCTCTCTCTCTCTCTTCTCTCTCTCCTCTCTCTCCTCTCTCTCTCTCTTCTCTTTCTTTTCTTTTTCTCTCTCTCTTTCTCTTTCTATTTTCTCTCCCCTCTCTCTCTCCTCTCTCTCTCTCTCTCTCTCTCTCTCTCTCTCTCTCTCTCTCTCTGCCCGTCAGGATGGCAAGGTTGGTAGAGACGTGAGCTCGCAATGTGCAGCGTCCCTGCGCATTCGGTCAATGGTTCGAGTCCGCCTAGTTCGTGCTGACGTGGCGGCGCTTTGTATAGTCAATAACCTTGTAGTTGGTACTTGCAAAGTGTCTAGATAGGATGAAAATCTTATCTTATCTTATCTCTCTCTCTCTCTCTCTCTCTCTCTCTCTCCTCTCCCCTTCTCTCTTTCTCTCCTCTCCTTTTCTCTCTCTCTCTTTTCTCTCTCTTTCTCTCTCTTTCTCTACCGGTATGTCAATAGATCATACAATATTCAGGAAGTACTTCTAGACAAAACACAAAACAGGAGGAGGAGGAAGAGGAAGAAGGGGATTAGGAGGAGGATTACATAGGATTACATAGGAATAACAGACACCAGGAGACCTATTGGTCCATAGCGAGGGTATCTGCTGAACTACATACTGCTAACTATCAACTACTTGTAAGAAAACAGTTGGAAAATGATCCCAAATGTCCCTAAAGAGGATAGGAACATGGAAGTTTCATAGTGCAGAATGATAGGATATGAAAAATACTAACTACACTACCACTACCACTAAACTAATCGATACGGGGACTAGATACGAATTCGCACTATTAATACCCATTTACTTTACAGTGCGCGTCAAGTCTGTTTTTAAATGTATTTTATTGTGCTGGCTCCGAAAACATTTGCCGGAAAACTTGTTCCATCGTTCAACGACTCTAACTTGAAATAATTTTTACGGGAAAATCGGTGATGTAACGTTGAGAGTTTAGTTTTAAACCATTATTTCTTGTTGTCACTTGAGTTGAAAGCTCGAATGGTTCTCTTGATTAATGACATCAAACCTTTTAGGATCTTAAAGGTTTCTATCAAGTCCCCACGGATTCTACGATCCAAAAAGGGAAAAACATTTTAAAGTTTCCGCAGTCTCTTCAAAAGATGAATTTCGCGAGATGGAATTTTTTTGGGTTGCTCTTCTTTGCACTGTTTCCCAAATTTTGGCTTGATCTTTTAACGAAACAGGGCGACCAGAATTGAACGGCATATTCCAAGTGCGGCCAAACCCAAAGGGACGTGTATAATTGTGTCATTACTTTCGGAGTTTTATGTTCAAAGTTACGTTTAATAAAGCCCAACATCATATTTGCCTTTTTACTGGCAGCTGGGCAATGCGGACTGGTTTTCAGATCATTAAATGATGATGCACCTAAATCCTTTTTCCTGCTGAACTTCATGTTAACGATTTATTTTGCATTTGATAGTTATATTTGAGGTTATCGTTGCCTATATCATTACTTTACGTTTATCGGAATTGAATTTTAATAGCCATTTATCACTCCAATCTGATAGTTTGTCGAGATCACTTTGTATGGGGTTTGCAGTTTTCCCCTAGTATATGCTTTACCGCCTAATTTTTGGGGTCATTTGCAATTTCGTATTTTGATACAAGTCCGCAGTCCAGATCGTTGATATATATCAGAAAAAAGAGTAGGCCCAAGACCGAGCCCTGAGGCACCCCACTAGTAAAATCTAACCAATCAGATGCCTCGCCATTTATTACTACCCGTTGTTTACGATTTGAAAGCCAAACGCCAATCCATGAACATAATTGCTCTCTTAAGCCATGTGCCCTAGCTTTGGTCACAGTCCCCTTATTTGGGGAACTGTATCGAAGGCTTTCTGAAAAACAAGGTATAAATTTCATCCGAGGGAATTTTAGCGTCCCAGTTTGAATAATGACATTAAAAAAATCGAGTAGGTTTGTTAAGCAGGATCTCTTATTTCGAAATCCATGCTGCGAGTTTAATATTGAGTTATTTTCATCGAGAAAAGACACTATTTTATCCCGCAATATTTTCTCAAATAGTTTAACAATCACGGACGTTAGACTAATTGGGCGATACTTACTTGCGAGGAGGAGGAGGAAGAGGAAGAGAAGAGGAAGAGGAAGAGGAAGAGGAAGAGGAGGAGGAGGAAGAGGAAGAGGAGGAGGAACAGCCATAACAGGGAAGAGGAAAGCCACAAGAAAGTCCGAACGATAAAAAGGAGAAGATAAAAAACACGACAGGAAGAGAAACTATATTAATGATCCGTTCTCATTTTTATTTATAGACGTCTTGTCATATCCCTCCCTCCTCCTCCTCCTCCTCCTCCTCCTCCTCCTCCTCCTCCTCCTCCTCCCTCCTTTCTTGACATCATTTAAATTCCTCCTCCTCCTCCTCCTCCTCCTCCTGTCCTCCTCCTCCTCCTCCTCCTCCTGTCCTCCTCCTCCTCCTCCTCCTCCTCCTCCTCCTCCTCCTGTGCCATATGACATCTGATATCTAGCACATTCACCTTTTTTTGGCATTAAATCAATCAATCCATCTCCTCCTACTGTTCCTCTTCCTCCTCCTCCTGTCCTCCTCCTCCTCCTGTCCTCCTCCTCCTGCTTCTCTTCCTCTTCCTTCTCCTCCTCTTCTTCTCCTCCTCCTCCTCCTCCTCCTCCAGTCCTCCTCCTCCTCCTCCTCCTGTCCTCCTCCTCCTCCTGTCCTCCTCCTGTCCTCCTCCTGCTCCTGTTCTTCCTCCTCCTCCTCCTCCTCCTCCACCTCCTCCTTCCTCCTCCTCCTCCTCCTCCTCCTCCTCCACCTCCTCCTCCTCCAACCCTCCTCCTCCTTCGCCTCCTCCTCCTCCTCCAACCCCTCCTCCTCCTTCGCCTCCTCCTCCTCCTCCTCCTGGCATTGGGTAAGGTTGGGGACGATCAGAATGGGCAAAGTATTCAAGACAGTCACTTTAAAATGCTTCGTAAGGTTAAATCACAGTCATATTTGGCAATCATTTGTGGCAAGTGAAAAATGGGATGGTATTACATTTTCTATTTCAGTTTATTATGATGATGGTGGAGAGTCACGTGAAGGGTAACATTATTCTGTCCTATTTTATGTCTGGGTTCGTCTTTTTTCTTTTTTCTTTTTTTCTTATTTTACATCTGTGGTTTACTTTTTCTTTGTTACTTTCGTACTTTGGTCGTTGTTGTTATCTTGTTATTGCTGCTCTTCTTTATCTACTACTACTTCTACTACTACTACTACTACTGCTACTACTACTACTACTACTACTACTACTACTACTACTACTACTACTACTACTGCTACTACTACTGCTACTACTACTACTACTACTACTACTACTACTACTACTACTGCTACTACTGCTACTGCTACTACTACTACTACTACTACTACTACTACTACTACTACTACTACTACTCACTACTACTACTACTACTCTCTCTACTACTACTACTACTACTACTACTCTACTACTATTTACCTACTACTACTACTACTATACTACTACTACGCTACTACTACTACTACTACTACTACTACTACTACTACTACTACTACTACTATCTACTACTACTACTACTACTACTACTACTACTGCTACTACTACTACTACTACTCTTACTCTCTTTTGTTACCATCACCTCCACAACCACTACTATTACTACTACCACTTCCACTACTACTACTACTACTACTATTACTTCTACCACTTCCACTACTACTACTACTACTACTACTACTACTACTACTACTACTACTACTACTACTACTACTAACACCTCCTTTTGTTAACACCACTACTACTACTACTACTACTAACACCACCTCTTGTTACCACCACCACTACTACTACTACTACTACTACTACTACTAACACCTCCATTTGTTAACACTACTACTACTACTACTACTACTACTACTAACACCACCTCTTGTTACCACCACCACTACTACTACTACTACTACTACTACTACTACTAACACCTCCTTTTGTTAACACTACTACTACTACTCTACTACTACTACTACTACTACTACTACTACTACTACTACTACTACTATACTAACACCTCCTTTTGTTAACACCACTACTACTACTACTACTACTACTACTACTACTACTACTACTACTACTACTACTACTACTACTACTATGGCTTGCATGACATAAACACAAGCTCTGTGCCACACGTGACGTACGGCGTAACATTGAAGAGTGACATCACCCGCATAACGTTTGGCAGGCGCCGCGTAATGGTAAATATTGTCATCGTTAAATATATTGTGTTATATAGTCGTGTTTGAGTGTTTCTTGTGAGTGTTTCTTGTGATGTGTTGTAGTATTTCAGTGGTTTGATTTCCTTTGGTTATATTGACTTTGTTTTGTTTATATAATGCGTCGTAAAAGTTTATACGATTGTTTTATGTTTATGCTATATTAAAGTTATATTTTGTATCAATTAAGATGCATGAACGTAAATTACTTTCTCTGACTTTTGAGATGACTTACTATCGTTTAACAGGATTACAAGCTTTTCTATCGAAGTAACATGAAAGACTGAAAGCAAATGGGTATTGATTTATTTAGTATGTTTATTAGTAACTGTAAGTAATGATAGTAATGATAGTATAGATATAGTTAATGATAGTAAGTAATGTTGGATAAAAGAGAAACTGTTCAGGGAAATTAAAAGATAAAAAAGAAGTGAAATGCAGAATATAAGACGAAGGATAATTATAAGATATGAGATAGAAGAATAACTGTTGAAGGATATTGAAGAAAAATAATAAGGGAAATTAAAAGATATAAAACAAATGAAATGCAGAATATAAGATAAAGGATATAGAGTAATGAGATATAAGAATAACTGATGATGGATATTAACCCCTTCACGTCCAGATCTTTCCTTTGCTATATAAAATGGTATGTTGTTAGCCATAAAATAAGGAAAAGCAACTAATATACCAAATTAGTTAGTGGCCAAGGATACTAAACAGGTCATATCTATAAAACATTGCTTATATTCACTAACAATCGTCTAATGGTACCCAAGTTACAATGGAAATTACGTTCTGGGTCTCAAGGGTTAAAAGAGGAATAACAAAGGCAGGGTAATAGAGGTAAGGGTAAACACATATGTTACTTACATACGATGCGGTTGACAACTTGGCAAGGATATTACGATAAGGAATGTGATCGTACGACGGAAGTGACGCGTACCCTGCCCTGTAAACACACACACACACACACACACACACACACACACACACACACACACACACACACACACACACACACACACACACACACACACACACACACACACACACACACACACACTTCCCATATTTATTACAATACTATTACTCACGTGTTTGTTTTGGTTAAGCCCCTGCCTTCCTTCCCTTCCCTTTCCTTCCCTTCCTTTCACATCCTCCATAAGCTGACACAGATACACACATACAAACACACATTTATGTTGCTGTTGTTGTTGTTGTTGTTTGTTGTTGTTTTGTTGTTGTTGTTTCCCTATTAGTTTTCAGTGTCGTCTCCGTAGTGTAGTAGCTAGCACGCCTAACTACGAATCTGCGGGCCCTGGTTCGAATCCGGGCCAGGGCAGTCGGCGTGCAGCCCAATCAGCTGTTCATCCTCCCTTTTGGGGTTGGTTGATAAATGGGTACCTGGGGAAAGCAACTGTGGTAACCTGGATGTCACACTAGCCCTGTGTCCCGGGGTAGCGGGTTCCTACCCACCACAGGCTCAAAGGCTAATGTGGCGGAGATGAGCACCGAGGCCACGCGCAGCATAGCGTATGCCCCCATCTTTACCTTTACCTATTTCAATATTGCCCTAGATACGAGACACAATATTGCCCCAGACACGAGACACAATATTGCCCCAGACACGAGACACAATATTGCCCCAGACACGAGACACAATATTGCCCCAGACACGAGACACAATATTGCCCCAGACACGAGGCACCACCACCACCACCACCATCTTAAGACACGTGGGTAAAAATGTCACGAGGAGTGAATAGCAACAACAAAAACCTTAAAAACTCATGAAAACAATAGAGAGAATAACAAGAAAATGTTACAAAAAATGCACAAAAAAACGACCAGCGACCAGCGGGTGCCGGGACGGTCAGAGGGTGTGGGTGCGCGTGCCCCCCTCAGTCCTGTCTTGGTGGAGGGACGCTCTTTGTGCCTCATTATCTGTGTATGAGTGTGTGGGGGGCTGGGGTGTGTTTTTTTAAAATTCTTTTCTTATCCTATTCTTTTAGGTTCATGCCTGTACCTCATGCTATGTACATTCAGTGTAGGGGAGAGCGGGGCAGGTTGCATCATTGTCTATGTGTTCATCATTGCACTAACTCGCTGTTAATCACACGTACACTCGTACTACTAACTACTACTACTACTACTACTACTACTACTACTACTACTACTACTACTACTACTACTACTACTACTACTACTACTACTACTACTACTACTACTACTATAAACTACTACTACTACTACAACTACAACAATAATAATAATAAAAAAAGTTAATGCGAGTTAGAGGCAATGATGCAACCTACCCTCGATGCAACCTGCCCCGCTCTCCCCTACCTGTCCTTTCATGTTATATAAATGAGGTGATCTTCCTTCCTATATTTCTATTTTTCATTTTTATATGTAGATTTTTTTGCTTTTTTTAATCTTTTTCTTGCGATGTTTTGTTTGTCCTTTTCTTATCCTTTTCTTTTGTGTTAATAATATCTAGGAGGTAATCTTCCTTATAGTTTTATTTATCTTTTTGTTTTGCTTTCCTATCGTTATTTTATTTTCTTTTTTTCTTTTTTTCTTTTCTTAGCCTATTCTTTTGGGTTGACGCCTCTACCTGTCCCTTCATGTTATATAAATGACGTGATCTTCCCTCCTTATATTATTTTATATATATTTTTATTTATATAGCTAGATCTATTTTTATCTATTTTTCCTTTTTTTCTATCATTTTTGCTGTTTTTTTTGTCCTTTTCTCATCCTTTTGTATTGGGTTAATAATATAAATGAGGTAATCTTCCTTATGTCTAATATACTATAGGAGTAGCCGTGTGTGCGTGTGTGTGTGTGTGTGTGTCTGTTTTGGGTAGCCGAAACTGTAAATTCAATTTTGATGAGAGTAGGCTCAAAAAATCGCAAATAAATCGTAGGTGGTAAGCGGCTTGGTCCCATGTCGATTGAATAATTTTGAAGGGGGTTTTGGGCTAAAAACACTTTTAAGAGTATTATAATACAGAAAGGAACTCTGCGGTGACGGCTTGCCGCATTTCACTCTTTCCGTAGACTCATGGACTTACCGTTTGTGTGGGGTTGCTGTGGGGAATTTGCTGGGGTTTTACTCATTATCTGCAAATTTCCGTCGCCTGATATTTATTTTGTTTATATTTTTAGGTAAGACGTCAAGGACGTGTTGACTACAGGGCCGAGAAGACGTGAGTGTTAACGTTATCAGATACATTCAACATAACTTTGCAGTGTTTGATCTCCTGCCTCTTACTCTTCTTGGCCTCCCAGCCCAGCCTCCCTCCCCACCATCCCTGCCTGGCCTCCTTCTAGTATTTCCCTTCCTATGTTAATTTTATATTATCCACCTTTGAGTTTGCACTCACATTGTTGTCTAATATATACTACTACTACAAACATCAATACATGGCTCCGAAGGGCCCACAAGCACTTGTCTAATATACTATAGGAGTAGCCGTGTGTCTGTCTGTGTGTGTGTCTGTCTGTTATGGGTAGCCGAAACTGTAAATTAAATTTTGATGAGAGTAGGCTGAAAATATCGCAAATAAATCGTAGGTGGTAAGCGGCTTGGTCCCATGTCGATTGAATAATTTTGAAGGTGGGTTTTGGGCTAAAAACACTTTTAGGAGTATTAGATTACAGGAAAAACTCTACGGTAACGTCTTGCCGTATTCCACAAACTCAGTAGACTCATGGACGTTTGTGTGCGTGTGTGAGTGTGTGTGTTGGAATCACACGGAACACAAAGGGTTGGAATCACACGGAACGTGGTCTACCCCGAGGCACTTTGACCAGTGACCAACGACAGCAACAACACGATTGGAGTTTGCAACCACATGTTGTCTAATATATACTACTACTACAAACATCAATCAATACAGGGGTGGCCCAAGCACTTGTTTCTATTCTAGTCTATCATTTTTTATTTTTTTTGCTTTCCTATTTTTTTTTTTTTGTTTTTTTGTCCTTTTTTCATCCTTTGCTATTGGGCTCCTGTCCTACCTGTTCCCTGCAGGTGTATAAATACGGTGATCTTCCTTCCTTATATTTCTATTTTTCATTTATTTTATTTATATATTTTTGCTTTTTTCTATATTTTCTTGTGATGTGTTGTAGTATTTCAGTGGTTTGATTTCCTTTGGTTATATTTATCTTTTTTTGTTTATGTAATGCATCGTTAAAAGTTTACTCGATTGTTTATGTAATTACTCTACACACACTCTCTCTCTCTCTCTCTCTCTCTCTCTCTCTCTCTCTCTCTCTCTCTCTCTCTCTCTCTCTCTCTCTCTCTCTCTCTCTCTTCTCTCTCTCTCTTTCTTTCTTTCTCTTTCTTTCTTTCTTTCTTTCTTTTTTTTCTTTTTTTTATTTCTTTTTTTATTCTTTTTTACATCTGATATTAATTTTACAGCTAAAAGTTCCCGGTGAGGTTCCGATAACTATCTTTAGTCTGCACATTTACTAGTTGTCTATAAGTTTACTAATTATGTCTAGATGGCATCAGCCAGGCATTCACTGCACACTTAAAGATGTGGAGTGTGGCGGCCTGGTGCATGTCAGTCTGTCGCACTACACGGTTCCACAGCCTGCTGTATCG
The DNA here is from genome assembly GCA_016584305.1 of Chionoecetes opilio. Taxonomy (NCBI): domain Eukaryota; kingdom Metazoa; phylum Arthropoda; class Malacostraca; order Decapoda; family Majidae; genus Chionoecetes; species Chionoecetes opilio. The sequence goes on along the minus strand of JACEEZ010025968.1, from coordinate 176,302 downwards.
CGGCAGGAAGGAGCGGAAGGTCTCTGTCCTGGCGAAGGGAACAATGAGTTGTTGGTCCCTCTTGTGGGCGTCCCTGGTGGAGTATGGGTGAGGTGTCGCCCACGGCTGCCGGAGTGTAGCGAGGTGCTGGGCGCCCTGCTTGGGTCCTGCTTGGGTTGGGCTCTCTCTCTCTCTCTCTCTCTCTCTCTCTCTCTCTCTCTCTCTCTCTCTCTCTCTCTCTCTCTCTCTCTCTCTCTCTCTCTCTCTCTCTCTCTCTCTCTCTCTCTCTCTCTCTCAAGTTAAAGATATATTTTGTGTCAATTAAGATATACAAACGTAAATAACTTTCTCTGATTTTTTTGTTAACTTATTATTTTGACAGGATTACAATATTTTTATGTCTGTCTCTATTATTATTTGAACAGTAATTATTTTCTCATCAATTTGTCTGGCAGTGATTATGTCTCTTTTGAACTCTTGCTGTCTTCGCCTTTGAACGCATGGCGACTAACAAGACAGAGAACAAGACGAAGACGTGCCACACCCCCCACTCCTTCTCCTTCTCCTCTCCCCCCCCCCTCTCTCTCTCTCTCTCTCTCTCTCTCCTCTCTCTCTCTCTCTCTCTCTCTCTCTCTCTCTCTCTCTCTCTTTCTTTCTTCTTCACTTCCTCTCTCTCTCCTCTCTCTCTCTCTCCTCTCTCTCTCTCTCTCTCTCTCTCTCCTCTCTCTTCTTCTCTCGTGTTCTTGTCATTAGCTTCTCTCCATTCTCTCTCTCTCTCTCTCTCTCTCTCCTCTCCTCTCTCTCTCTCTCTCTCTCTCTCTCTCTCTCTCTCTCCTCTCTTCTCTCTCTCTCTCTCTCTCTCTCTCTCTCTCTCTCTCTCTCTCTCTCTCTCTCTTTTTCTCTGGTGTTCTTAAGTAAATGATAAGCTTAACATATCAATATTCTCTCTCTCTCTCTCTCTCTCTCTGTCTCTCTCAGTGCGTGAAGGAAGTGCAAGTATCACGCCGACCTAGTGACTGATGACTCTCTCTCTCTCTCTCTCTCTCTCTCTCTCTCTCTCCTCTCTCTCTCTCTCTCTCTCTCTCTCTCTCTCTCTCTCTCTCTCTCTCCCAGGTCAACGCTCGCGGGGCATTAGGGGTCACAACACACGTACAACCAAGGGTCACAGAGGCTTACAACTCCACGATTATTTAGGAACGTCTGTTATCATGCTTATTTACCATTATTATCTATCGTACTTATTACTTTCATTATTATCTATTGTTATACGTGTTTATTCATTAATTTATTTCCTTGTTTAATTTTTTTCTTATCATCATTATTAAATTTCCTTCTGCTTGTAATTATTTTCATTATTATTTAAGAGTCCCTGATTATTAAGTCGTCTATTGTTATGCTGGCTTCTTCATTTATTATTCTATCTTACCTGTTACTTTCATTACTATCTATTATTATACGTGTTTATTAACTGATTTATTTCCTTGTTTATTTTTTTTCTTGTCATCATTAATTTTTCTTCATTGTAATTGTTTATAAATATTTTCATTATTAATCCCTGCACGCCCAGATCTTTTCTTTGCTATATAGAATTGTCTGTTTTCGAGCCATAAAATTACGAAAAGTCACTGAATATACCACATTAGTTAGTGGACAAGGATACTAAACAGGTCATAGCTATTAAAATATTGCTTATAGTCACAAAAAATCGTCTTATGGTAGTTAAATTACAATGGAAATTACGTTCTGGGTCTCAAGGGGTTAGGAAAAGAAGGAGCTATCACTGCAAGGAAAAGTAGGAGTAATAAATAGGAGTAAGAGAAGGAGTAATATCACTAACATGTATGTATGTACTTATAGAGTAATTTGACATTTAATCTACTCCATTAAATATATCCCAGGGTTCGATACATGACAATAAAATAAACAGGTATTAACACATAAACTCACCTGTCCTTTATTATTAATTAAAACCACGTGTATCACCTTAACCCTTCACGCCCAGATCTTTCCTTTGCTATATAAAATCGTCTCGTGTTACTAGCTTGTTGAGCCATAAAATTACGAAAAGTAACTGAATATACCAAATTAGTTAGTGGACAAGGGTATTAAACAGGTCATATCTATAAAAACATTGCTTATATTCCCTAAAAATCGTCTAATGGTACCCAAATTACAATGGAAATTACGTTCTGGGTCACAAGGGGTTACAACAACACGTGTTGGGGGAGGAGGGGGGACATTACACCTGTATAAGAAGGGGAGGGTTTTTTGTGGGTAGGGGAAAGGGGTATTCAGATGGTCATTGAAGGGGGGGAGAGGGGAACAGTATTTAAACCACGTGTATCACCTTAAAACTACACGTGTTGGGGAAGGTGGGGAAACATTACACCTATATAAAAAGGGGAGAGAAGAGGGTGGTTGTGGGTAGAGGGGGTATTCAGGTGGTTATTGAAGGGGGAGGGGAGAGGGGAACAGTATTAAAATCACGTGTATCACCCTTAACCCCTTGAGACCCAGAACGTAATTTCCATGGTAATTTGACCACCATTAGATTATTTTTAATGAATATAAGCAATATTTTTATAGATATGACCTGTTAAGTATCCTTCTCCACTAGCTAATTTGATTTATTTAGTTACTTTTCGTAATTTTATGGCTCGACAACGTACAATTTTTTATAGCCAAGGAAAGATCTGGGCGTGAAGGGTTAAAACTACATGTAAGGGAGAGTTTACACCTGTAGAAGGGGAAGGGGAAGGGGTTGGAGGTGGGGGTGGGAGGGGGTTTTCACGTGGTCATGTGTAAGCGGGGAGGGGTAGAGGAGGAGGGGAATAGAGGGGAATACATCTTTCTAGGGGGGGAAGGGCATTACACTGATAGGAGGACAGAAGAAGGTGAAAGGGGTGGCTATGGGGGAGGAGGGGGTGTTCACGTGGTCATGTGTAGGGGAGGGGAAGGGGAAGAGGGGGGAGGGGAAAAGAGGGGTGTAGGTGAACGACTTGCAAGGTGTCTGTAAAGGTGTGACGTGTGTGTGTGTGTGTGTGTGTGTGTGTGTGTGTGTGGCGTGTGTGTGTGTGTGTGTGTGTGTGTGTGTGTGTGTGTGTGTGTGTGTGTGTGTGTGTGTGTGTGTGTGTGTGTGTGTGTGGCTTGGAGTGACCCCTTTACACCTATGCCACTGTTACCATCTCAACCACCAACCATGCGCCCCTGCCTGCCTCTGCCTGTCCTCTGCCCCCTGTCTAGCCCCTGACGTGCCCTGCCCCTGCCCCCTGTCTAGTTCCTGACGTGCCCCAGCCCCCTGTACCCCTGTCTCCCTCCCCATTTTTCTCGCATCCTCCTGTCGGTATAAAAGATGGGATTACGAGATACATACGAAAAAAGAGGGAGATAAATAATAATCAGATCGGAGGGGCCATTGTTGCAATGGACGTGCGGTGTGTGTGTGTGTGTGTGTGTTGTGTGTGTGTGTGTGTGTGTGGAGGGGTAATGGCCGGTAGTAGAGGCTCTGAAGGAAGGTTTCTCTTGTGAAATATCTCGAAGGTCTCTCTCCCGCCTTCTCTCCTTCCCTCCTTCTCTCTCTCTCTCTCTCTCTCTCTCTCTCTCTCTCTCTCTCTCTCTCTCTCTCTCTCTCTCTCTCTCTCTCTCTCTCTCCGGTCACTCACCCTTTACCTCCTCCTTTCCTCCTTTTCATACTTACCCTACCTTACCATCCTTTTGCTTTCATTTGACGTGATTTACTCTCCCTCTCTCTCTCTCTCTCTCTCTCCCCTCTCTCTTCTCTCTCTCTCTCTCTCTCTTCTCTCTCTCTTCTCTCTCTCTCTCTCTCCTCTCTCTCTCTCTCTCTCTCTCCTCTCTCTCTCTCTCTCTCCTCTCTCTCTTCTCTCTCTCCTCTCCTCTCTCTCTCTCTCCTCTCTCTCTCTCTCCTCTCTCTTTTTCTCTCCTCTCTCCTCTCTCTCTCTCTCTCTCTCTCTCTTTTTTTTTTCTCTTTCTTCTCTCTCTCTCTCTCCTCTCTTCCTCTCTCCTCTCTCTCTCTCTCTCTCTCCTCCTCTCTCTCTCTCTCTCCTCTCTCTCTCTCTCTCTCTCTCTCCTCCTCCTCTCTCTCATTTCTCTCTCTCTCTCTCTCTCTCTCTCTCTCTCTCTCTCTCTCTCTCTCTCTCTCTCTCCTCTTTTCCCTTTTCTCATTCTTTTTTGCATAATTATCATCATCAGTTTCTCCTTCCTCTTCCTCCTCAATATCCTTCAATTAACTCCTTCAACAACCATTTACTCTCTCTCTCTCTCTCTCTCTCTCTCTCTCTCTCTCTCTCTCTCTCTCTCTCTCTCTCTCATTTTCCTTCTTCTCCCTTATCTCTATTTTTTCTCATCATCTCTCATTATCATCTTCTTCCTCTACATCTCCTTCCTCCTCCTCCTTCTTATTCCTTCAAGTATTCCTGACCATGGCGCCCTATTTTTTTTCGTGTGGGGGGCATATTTTTCTCGCCACCATCTTAAACTTCCCAGATTTCTCCCACCTCCTCTTAATACCCTCAGATTCTCGCACCTGCCAGTAACCCGCAGATTTCTCGCAGCCTCGCCATAACCGCCAGATTTTCTCGCCTAGCTCGCGTAAGCCGCCAGTTTTTTTCTCGCCACCCGCCAGTAAACCCGCCAGATTTCTCGCCAGCCTCGCCAGTAAACCCGCCAGATTTCTCGCCAGCCTCGCCAGTAAACCCGCCAGATTTCTCGCCAGCCTAGTCCAGTAAACCCGCCAGATTTCTCGCCAGCCTCGCCAGTAAACCCGCCAGATTTCTCGCCAGCCTCGCCAGTAAACCCGCCAGATTTCTCGCTTAAATTTTTCTGCCATCAGCTAATTCACGCGTCAGGCCTTATTTCTTATTTCTGTTTCTGAGTCAATAGTTGTGGTAGTGTTAGAGGCTTGTCCAAGGCATTACGTGAAGCATAAGCGCGACCAAAGCAAGGTAGGTGTACACGGTCACAGCGCTAGGACCTGTAATACATTTGTTTGAACTGCCTGTTAGTGTATTCTGATTTCTTACAAGGAAGGATTTCTTATCAGGGTAGAACAAGAAGTAACGGGTTCAAGCTGGAAAGCGTAGATTTAAAAAAGAAATAGGGAAAAACTGGTTCACAAATATGGTGGTAAGTGATTGGATTTTCTCTCTCCCTCTTGGCTCAGTACCGTCCTCTCTTCCTCTAGCTCTGCTTCTCTAAGCTCTCAAACAATAGGACGAAAATACCGTATATATATGGATTGGAATAGTGATTGAAATGGACTAGGACGGTAGTTAGTGCGAGTCTTAGGAGCTTTAAGAGTGGTAATTTCATGGGGGGTAAAGGTGATTAGTAGTGTAGTACAGACTACTTCGTGTAGGTCTCACAGGCTCTTGTAGCTTTCTTATTTTCTTATGTTCTTATGTAAGGAAGGAAATTTCGGAGGGGGGGAGGCATGGCTTGGCCCCCATTTGCCCCCCCCCCCCCCCTGGGTACACCACTGCCTTTCATCACTTTCTCCTTCCTTCTTCCTTCTTACATCTCCCTTTATCCTTCAAGCACCTATTTATACCCATATTACCTTCTTAATCTATTTACCCACTCTGCATTCTCCTGTCTCCCAACATGCAACTAACTCTTACAAACACCCCATACCTTTCACCCTTCCCTATCTCCTTCCTTCCTTCCTTCCTTCTTCCTTCTTACATCTCTTACATCCATCTTAACCTATTTACCCACTCTGCATTCTCCTGTCTCCTAACATGCAACTAACTCTTACAAACACCCCATACCTTTCACCCTTCCCTATCTCCTTCCTTCCTTCCTTCCTTCTTCCTTCTTACATCTCTCTTTATCCTTCAAGCACCTAACTATATCTATATCAACTTACATCCATCTTAATCTATTTACCCACTGCATTCACCTGTCTCCTAACATACATCTAACTCTTTCAAACACTCTATACCTTTCACCCTTCATTATCTCCGTCCTTCCTTCTTCTTTCTTACATCTCTCTTTATCCTTCAAGCACCTAACTATATCTATATCAACTTACATCCATCTTAATCTATTTACCCACTGCATTCACCTGTCTCCTAACATACATCTAACTCTTTCAAACACCCCATACCTTTCACCCTTCATTATCTCCGTCCTTCCTTCTTCTTTCTTACATCTATCTTTATCCTTCAAGCACCTAACTATATCAACTTACATCCATCTTAACCTATTTACCCAGTATGCATTCACCTGTCTCCCTGCCTCACCCTGCCTCTCCCTGCCTCTCTCTGCCTCAGCATTGCTTGTTTTTTCCCCTGCTTCCCAGACATGACATTGACATCGGGTGGTTGGGTGGTTGGGGTGTCGACGCTATATATAAGGTAACCCATTGTCTCTTGTGACGTATGGCCTTCACACCTGAGCAAGGGCCGATGATCTTGTTCTGGGTCTCCTTTGGGCCGCGTACGACGACCCTGTGAGAGAGAGAGAGAGAGAGAGAGAGAATACTTAAAATTGCTAGAAAACTGCGATATACAGTTTTTTTCTGTCTTTATATTTGAGAGAGAGAGAGAGAGAGAGAGAGAGAGAGAGAGAGAGAGAGAGAGAGAGAGAGAGAGAGAGAGAGAGAGAGAGAGAGAGAGAGAGAGAGAGATAATACTTAAAATTGCTAGAAAACTGCGATATACGGTTTTTTTCTGTCTTTGTATTTGAGAGAGAGAGAGAGAGAGAGAGAGAGAAGAGAGAGAGAGAGAGAGAGAGAGAAGAGAGGGAGAGAGAGAGAGAGAGAGAGAGAGATTATTAAGATTGCTGGAAAACTATATATACGGTATTTTTCTGTCTATTTGTGTTTGAGAGAGAGAGAGAGAGAGAGAGATTATTAAGATTGAAGGAAAACTATATATACGGTATTTTTCTGTCTATTTGTGTTTGAGAGAGAGAGAGAGGAGAGAGAGAGAGAGATGAGAGAGAGGAAAGAAAGAGAGGGAGAGGGGAGAGAGAGAGAGAGAGAGAGAGAGAGGGTCATCACTGGTCGGCGTCAAACTTGCACTTCCTCCACGCCCTGAGAGAGAGAGAGAGAGAGAGAGAGAGAGAGAGAGAGAGAGAGAGAGAGAGAGAGAGAGAGAGAAGGAAGGAAGAGAGAGAGAGAATCATTAAATTGCTGAAAAACTACGATACGATTTTACTGTCCTTATACGTCTGAGAGAGAGAGAGAGAGAGAGAGAGAGAGAGAGAGAGAGAGAGAGAGAGAGAGAGAGAGAGAGAGAGAGAGAGAGAGAGAGATTATTTCCACGGTAATTTTCTTTTTCTTATCATTAAACCCACAGTTATATTTTCACTTTTTCTTTTTGAATTTCTAAAGAGATTTCAGTCACCCATTATTTTCCATCCCTGTCAACTTTTCTGATCATGAGTATTACTAATTTCTACTTCGAGATTTGATAATATAACAGAATAAATAAATAAATAGCTAAATAAACAAAGGAATTATATATGGGATCCCTTTTCCTTTTTTTTTTTTTTTTGATAAACTGAAAACTTTTACCAAACACGAGGAAATTTTTTTGTCGCCTAAACTTTCTCGTTCGTTTTGCGTCAAATCTGTCAAAGGAGGAAAAGACAAAAGGGAAGAGAGGGAAGAAGAATGGCAAGGGAATAAGGAAAGAAACCTGAGAAAAAGTGAAATAGGAGCAGAAGAGAAGAGAGAATATAGCAAAAGTGACGATAGTAATAGCATGGTAGTTGTACTCTCTCTCTCTCTCTCTCTCTCTCTCTCTCTCTCTCTCTCCTCTCTCTCTCTGGTGTTCTTTAGGTTGTAATGATAGGCTTAACGTAGCACTCTTCTCCTCTCTCTCTCATCTCTCTCTCTCTCTCTCTCTCTCTCTCTCTCTCTCTCTCTCTCTCTCTCTCTCTCTCTCTCTCTCTGGTGTTCTTTAGGTGGTAAATGATAGGCTTAACGTAGCAATCTTCTCTCTCTCTCTCTCTCTCTCTCTCTCTCTCTCTCTCCTCTCTCTCTCTCGCTCTCTCTCTCTCTCTCTCTCTCTCTCTCTCTCTCCTCTCTCTCCAGACGCATATGGACAGAAAAAATCGTATCTTAGTTTTTCAGCAATTTAATTTAACTCTCCTCTCCTCTCTCTCTCTCATCTCTCTCTCTCTCTCTCTCTCTCTCTCCTCTCTCTCTCTCTCCTCTCTCTCTCCCTCTCAGGGCGTGGAGGAAGTGCAAGTTTGACGCCGACCAGTGATGACCCTCTCTCTCTCTCTCTCTCTCTCTCTCTCTCTGACCTCGACAAACCCCCAGAGAATCCTTCTGCACTCGATACAACCCGCCTACTCGCATATCCACCTCACATCCACATGATCCACCTTAGTATACATCCACCTAGCCTTCCATAAGTGGCTATCATAGGTTGGTTATGTTGTTATGTAGTTTGATGGGGATTTGTTTGTTTGTTTGTGTTATGTGGGTATGCGTTTAAGCGGTGCATGTGGCTGTGTATTGTCTGATGACGTCACAAACTCGTCTCGACTCATCTTGACGTCATTGTTCAAATTATATCTCTCTTATATATCAAACTTTTTAACCCTTTTAACGCCTACATTATTCCTTAAAGTATATCAGTCTAGTGTTTATTCCATTATTTCAGTTGTTTAGGTGTTTTTAAGTTCACAGAATGAGTTGTTTTGGTCACTTTTAAGGGTTGAATGTGTGATTTTACCAAGTCGAAGTCAGAGTCGAGTCGGTTGAAAATCTGTATTGTGTCCGTTTTTGTGTTTTGTTCATTGGACGTATAAATAGAAAGTTGAGGACGGACAGGTGAGGCGGGTGCTGGAGCTAACAAGGCAGGGGAGGGGAGGGAGAGGGGAAGGAGGGGGAGAGGGGGGGAGGGAGAGAAGAGGAGGGGTGGCGATGGAGCTAACAAGGCAGGGGAGGGGAGTGGGAGGGCAGGGGTGGGGAGTGAGAAGGAGGGGATGGGGAGGGGGAAGGGGAAGGGGAAGAGGGGAGAGAAGAGGAGGGTGGGCGATGGAGCTAACAAGGCAGGTAAGGGGGTGAATGAGGGGAAGGGAGGGCAGGGGTGGGGTGTGAGTGAGGGGAGGGGAAGGGGTGAGGAGAGGAGAGGGGAAGGAATGGGAGGAGTATAGTGGAGGGGTGGGTATTTAGGGGCGGGGGGGAGAGGGGAGGCAGGGGAGAGGATGGGAGATGAGGGGATGGGAAGGGGGAGGGGTTGGGAGAGGGAAGGGGGAAGGGGAAGGGAAGGGAAGGAGAGGGAGGGGAGATGAGGGGAAGGGGGGAAGGGGAGAATAATGTGAATGACTAAATATCTGTTAAAATGAAGATTCTAGTATCATATTTATTGAGGTAATGATGATGATGATGATGATGATAACAATAATGATAATAGAAAAGACACTGAAAATAAAGGTGATAATGAAAATAGTAATAATAATGATAGCAATGATGATGACAGTAATGATATAAATGATAATGTTAATACAAGAACAATGAAAATAATAGTGATGATAAAAATGGTAGATAGATAATGATAGCAATGACAATAATGATAGTAATGATATGAATTATAATGATCACAATAATGATACAAGAACATCAGCATCATCAGCAGTAACAACTTCAAAAAGGAAAGTAGTAATAATGACACTGGCAAAAGAAACAGTAATACAGATAATGAAAATAACAGGAGAAGGAAAAAGACAAAAAGAGGAGGAGGAGGAGGAGGAAGAAGAGGAGGAGGAGGAGGAGGAGGAGGAGGAAGAGAAAGGTTCCTACTGGTTGTGTGGGTTGACGATCTGCCTCTAGGGCTTAGAGAGAGAGAGAGAGAGAGAGAGAGAGAGAGAGAGAGAGAGAGAGAGAGAGAGAGAGAGAGAGAGAGAGAGAGAGAGAGAGAGAGAGATTTCCTGGTATGACTGAAGCGGTAGAGAAGATTTAAAAATATAAAGTAATGGAAAAGGAAGCGAAAAGAGGGGAGAGAGAGAGAGAGAGAGAGAGAGAGAGAGAGAGAGAGAGAGAGAGAGGAGAGAGAGAGAGAGAGAGAGAGAGAGGAGAGAGAGAGAGAGAGAGTTAAAGTCTTGTTAATTACACACATGAAGATTTAAAAGGTCTCTGTTATAGGTTAATTAAAAACATAGCAAGGCTAACAACAGGACGATTTTATATAACAAAGGAAAGATCTGGGAGTAAAAAGGTTAACTCGTTTTAAATAGGATGTACTCTCTCTCACTCACTCACTTACACAACACACACACAGAAAACATATATTTCATTTAGTTCTATAGTATATTAATTAACAGTTTTATATAGAACTAGCCGCAAAGCCGCCCTCCGGGCGGACTTTTTGGCTAGCTCCTGCGGAGGGCTATTGGTGGGCCTTTGGCCCACCAAACACAGACTCCAGATAACCCCTTCTAACTTTCCTGAAATCATGGATGTAGAAATGTATGTATTAACGCCTTACCCATCACCACACACCCATTCACTCACCCATTACCCATCACCCCCCAGTCCATTCACTCACCCATTACCCATCACCCACACACATTCACTCACCCATTACCCATCACCCCCCACCTATTCCCTCACCCATCACCCATCACCCCCCATCCATTCACTCACCCATCACCCCACACCCATTACCCATCACCCTACATCAAGGTTTCCTCAATTCTCGCGACCCACTTTTTTTTTCACAATTCTCGCTAATAGGCTACTAAAAAAAAGAAAGAAAAAAGTGATCGGATCATCCCATAAGTGGGCTTAAAATGTTCCCCTGGTCGACCCGGTTCCAAAACTGTGCCATATGATGGGATTCCGCCACGGGGGGCGGCACCTATCGCGGACACACAGACACACACACACACACTTTCGCTTATATTATTATAGATGTACTCTCTCTCTCTCTCTCTCTCTCTCTCTCTCTCTCTCTCTCTCTCTCTCTCTCTCTCTCTCTCTCTCTCTCTCTCTCTCACACACACACACACAGGAGAGGTAGAGTAGGGGGGGGGGACTTGTATATCAAGTAAGGAGTCTATTGTTTCAGCTATTACATACGTCCTGCAGTGGTATAAGGTTCAGTGGTCTCTGGTTAGCTCACACCTTCCCTTCCCCCTTCCCTTCGTCCTTCCCTTCGCCCTTTCCTTCGCCCTTCCCTTTCCCCTTCCCTTCCCCCTTCCCTTCCCCCTTCCCTTCGTCCTTCCCTTCGTCCTTCCCTTCGCCCTTCCCTTCCCCCTTCCCTTCGTCCTTACCTTCGCCCTTCCCTTCGCCTTCCCTTCCCTTCCCTTCGTCCTTCCCTTTATAGCTCCAAGCGTGACCGTGGGT
>JACEEZ010025968.1:105000-150000 GCA_016584305.1 Chionoecetes opilio | reverse complement strand
TTATTAATGGAACATGCTATACCGGGTTCGTCTATTGTTAGTTATATGCGATATGAGATGTTTATTAATATTTTGTTTATATCTGTAGAGTATTGCAATATTTTTTTTTTTACTGAATTATCTAGACTAGGTAGCTATCGGTACCTTTTTTTTTTTAGGACAAATTTTTACATAAAATATTAAGAATGTGTGTGTGTGTGTGTGTGTGTGTGTGTGTGTGTGTGTGTGTGTGTGTGTGTGTGTGTGTGTGTGTGTGTGTGTGTGTGTGTATGTGTGTGTGTGTATTCATCTAGTTGTATTTTACAGGGCCTGAGCAACGCTCGTATGGCCCCGTCTCCATATCAACATTTTTATCGTTCATCCTTAGTGTTGGCCGAAGCCAGCACCCCGGGAGGGGGGTCACAAATCCCCGGGTAACACCGTGGCCCGGTAACACCCGGTACCCATTCACTGCTGGGTGGACAGGGGCTCGGGTTTTAAGGAAACAGCCCGTCTGTCTTCGCTCCGCCCGGTGGTGGTGTGTGTGTGTGTGTGTTGTGTGTGTGTGTCTAGCTGTGTGTGTCTGTGTGTGTGTGATATTTTAAAGGTTTGGTTAATATTCAGTTCTCTTAGGTTAGGTAAATATTTTCTCTATAAATCTTTATCTCTTCGCTCTTTTTTGTCTCTAACAAATTAAGGAAATAAGTATGTAAGTCTGTAAAGTAAGTAAGTAAGGAAGTTGTTATTAAGTAAGTAAGGAAGTTGTAAAGGAAGTAAGTCTCTTTTTTTTATCTGTAAGTCTCTGTAAGTCTCCCTTTTTCTTTCTAAATATTTCTCTCTCTATCGGTAGCGATCTGTTAATCACTATAAATAATCTTGTCCCGTCACTCGCCCGTCACCGTCACGTGAGTGGCTACCAAGGTAAGAGGGCGGGGGAGGGGGAAGCCTAGCCCTCCATCCCGCCGCCTCGTTTTCTCCAGGGTCCCTGTAGTCAAGGTACTCTAGTTTTCTCTACCTCCTCCTTAAATGTATTTCTCTGTTCTCTCCTTCTGTATCCCTCCTCCTCTTTTTATTATCGCTCTCTCTCTCTCTTAACCTTTCCTGCCACTGTACTTACTGGTTATAACTCTTGCTTCACATTTTCAGTGATATATGTTTGCTATATAGTACAAGGTCGTATAAATGTGCGCCACAAAATATTTGAGTTATGGCAACAACAGTATTTTACAGAAAATGTAAACTTTTTAAGGTGTACTTTGGAAATAAAACGTAGTGCTGTTTGTTTATTTGTTTAAGCTTAAATATTTAAAGAAGGCTGTTTTATATGTTTCTTCTCGACAAAATTATAAATTGTAACGTTTGTATAATATCACACTGTGCCTTATACTTTTCTATGTCGTATAATAAATTTAGAAAAGGCTATTCATCAATGCGTGTTGTTAATTTTTTCCCCTCATTCACAGAGCTTTTCAGATCATTCATCGACTTTCTTTAATTTGTATGTGTTACTAGAATAATCTAGAATAAAACTAAAATAATCGTGTCTTATATTATCATTCATCAATTTCACCCCACTACATGCCCCCACCCAGTGCCGGATTTGGGATGTGGGGGGCGTGGGGCCCGTTTTGGTGGGGGGCCCATCACAAGCATCAAATTAGCATAGTGACAAATTAAAATTAAAATACATTTCTCTAACCCTCGCACTGTCGCACCGATATGCTCGCTCGCATGACACGACTCGCTCGATCCCGACGTCCCATGATACTCAGAAATTGATGTATGTCATTACCTTCAATTACCTCCATCTTTTTTTTTTCTCTCTTCAAATTACCTCCAATTACCTCCAAATCTACCTCATCATCTCCAAATCCCAAACTAAATCATGCTTATTCATTACCAGACGCATTATTCATTATTGGCCCTGATTTGGTAATGAAAAAAATTAAATGTCAATTGCCCCCCCCCTCCCCCCATGAATCACCACCACCCTGCCACCACCACCACCACCACCACCACCACCACCACCACCACCACCACTACCACTACTACCATCATCACCACCACCACCACCACCATCATCATCATCACCATCATCATTATCACGGCCCTCCAAGTTCCAACTTCCTCCTTGATTACTAATTCGATATATTAATAGATATTGTTTTTCATAGCCTTTTACAACTCTCTCTTTACAGGAACTACCACGTCCTCTTGTAGCTTCCTTATTTTCTTATGTTCTTATGTTCTCTCTCTCTCTCTCTCTCTCTCTCTCTCTCTCTCTCTCTCTCTCTCTCTCTCTCTCTCTCTCTCTCTCTCTCTCTCTCTCTCTCTCTCTCTTCTTTTCTTCCCACGATAAACCCTCATCATCTTTGTCTTCCTCCTCCCTCCTCCTCCTTCTCCTCCTCCTCCTCCTCCTCCTCCTCCTCCTCCTCCTCCTCCTCCTCCTCCTCCTCCTCCTCCTCCTCCTGTCCTAAATTCCACGCTTTCACAATCATATCCTTGAGGTAATTACTTCCGACTTGGAGGGAGGAGGGAGGGAGGGAGGGAAGGAAGGAAGTAGAAAAGGAGGGAGGAAGGATGTATGAGTGAAAGAGGGGAGTGGTGGGGGGGTGGGGGGGTTGGAGGGAAATTGCGTAAGGTTAAAGGGAGGGAAGGAGGGGGGTTTGAGGGTATTGGGTAACATTGCATCACACGTGAGAAAGAGAGAGAGGGGGGGAGAGAAGAGAGAGAAAGAGGAGGGGAGGGGGAGAAGAGAAGAGAAAGAGGTTAGTGAATGTGGTGGAGGGGTCTAAAGTATGAGAAAGAGAGGAAAAGAAAGAAAGACAGGACCAAGGAAGGGGGTGAAGAGAGAGAGAGAGAGAAGAGAGAGAGAGAGAGAGAGAGAGAGAGAGAGAGAGAGAGAGAGAGAGAGAGAGAGAGAATGCATAAGCTTGATATTGCGTCATAGCTTGAGGGTATGGAGAGTAAAAAATTGAATGGAGGATAAAGGACAGGAGGGAGAAAGGGTATGCGTAATAGAGAGAGAGAGAGAGGGTAAGAGAGACATAAAGAAAGAGAGAGGGATAGAGAGAGCACGTGTTTAGTCTAGTCCAGCTCAGACAGAATCCATTAATACCAAGATAATTGTAACCACTCGAATTATTGACAACTTATTATTATTATTATTTCTGTTTCACTTCAAGTTTCATAAGTTAGTGAAGCAACTGGTGAAACGAAACATACGAACGACATAACGAAAGAAATTGGAGTGAATATAACGATAAGGAAAAGAAAATGATCAGATTAATGACTATATTCGTGTGTAAATAAAGTGTTAAGTAAAATAGGTAAATAGTATATGACAAAAAAAAGTGTTCGTATAAGTAAGTTAATGAAACTATACAGACAATAATAATTAATGGAAAACTTAGTATAGCGTCATTATCATTATTATTATTATTATTGTTATTATTATTATTATTATTATTATTATTATTTGGAAGACTAGTTACAAAGATGGATTTCGACTTTTTCAATTCAAGGGTAAGGCAATATTGGTTTTTGTGCAAGCTATTTGTAGTAGTAGTAGTAATAGTAGTAAAGTAGTAGTAGTAGTAGTAGTAGTAGTAGTAGTAGTATAGTAATAGTAGTAGTAGTAGTAGTGTAGATAGGGCCGAGAGAATTCACGTATGTCGAGGTAGAATATAGTTTGGCCATTGTCAGTAGTAAGTTAGTAGTAGTAGTAGAGTAGTATAGTATAGTGTAGGAGTAGTTAGTTGAGCTACGTGAATATGAGATTGATTACGGTATTAGTTAGTATTAAAAACGTAGTGAGTAGTTATGTCAAGAGTAGTACTAGTAGTATGTAGTGTCGTAGTCATGGCCCGAGAAATTAATGTGCGCAGAACTATGTTTGGCCTCATTCCTCAGTAGGTAAAGTGAGGTGGACGGCATACGTAAGGACCGATTTTCTAGCTCGGCATTTGCCGATTCTGATCGATTATTTAAAAACCTACATGATGCCAAAAATCCACATATGTGATATATCGTAACTGCTATTTCCCTTCGCACCTATTAAACCCTCACAACTTCAATGCTTCCCTCACAACTGTTATACCCTTCCCTCCACCCTTCATGCCTTCCCTCACACCTGATATACCCTCCCTCACACCCTTCATGCCTTCCCTCACACCTGATATACCCTCCCTCACACCCTTCATGCCTTCCCTCACACCTGATATACCCTCCCTCACACCCTTCATGCCTTCCCTCACACCTGATATACCCTCCCTCACACCCTTCATGCCTTCCCTCACACCTGATATACCCTCCCTCACACCCTTCATGCCTTCCCTCACACCTGATATACCCTCCCTCACACCCTTCATGCCTTCCCTCACACCTGATATACCCTCCCTCACACCCTTCATGCCTTCCCTCACACCTGATATACCCTCCCTCACACCCTTCATGCCTTCCCTCACACCTGATATACCCTCCCTCACACCCTTCATGCCTTCCCTCACACCTGATATACCCTCCCTCACACCCTTCATGCCTTCCCTCACACCTGATATACCCTCCCTCACACCCTTCATGCCTTCCCTCACACCTGATATACCCTCCCTCACACCCTTCATGCCTTCCCTCACACCTGATATACCCTCCCTCACACCCTTCATGCCTTCCCTCACACCTGATATACCCTCCCTCACACCCTTCATGCCTTCCCTCACACCTGATATACCCTCCCTCACACCCTTCATGCCTTCCCTCACACCTGATATACCCTCCCTCACACCCTTCATGCCTTCCCTCACACCTGATATACCCTCCCTCACACCCTTCATGCCTTCCCTCACACCTGATATACCCTCCCTCACACCCTTCATGCCTTCCCTCACACCTGATATACCCTCCCTCACACCCTTCATGCCTTCCCTCACACCTGATATACCCTCCCTCACACCCTTCATGCCTTCCCTCACACCTGATATACCCTCCCTCACACCCTTCATGCCTTCCCTCACACCTGATATACCCTCCCTCACACCCTTCATGCCTTCCCTCACACCTGATATACCCTCCCTCACACCCTTCATGCCTTCCCTCACACCTGATATACCCTCCCTCACACCCTTCATGCCTTCCCTCACACCTGATATACCCTCCCTCACACCCTTCATGCCTTCCCTCACACCTGATATACCCTCCCTCTCACCCTTCATGCCTTCCCTCACACCTGATATACCCTCCCTCACACCCTTCATGCCTTCCCTCACACCTGATATACCCTCCCTCACACCCTTCATACCTTCCCTCTCCCCTCTTAAACTTAACCTTTTATCACTCATTCCTTCACCCCTGTCATAATTTTGGCAAATATTACATTTAAGACAACATACAGATTCAACATATTATAATCCTGCGAAATCAATAGTAAAAGTAAAATCATAATACAATACATCAAGATTACATACATAATACATATACGGCACATTCATTTGACAAACAATGGCGCTTTCCTTGCTTTCATCTTGGCAAAATTATGAAGCACAACATCAAAATCAAGAGAGCATGTAAGTTGAGACTCAACACTGAGTCTAGCCAAGTCCACAAGTCGTGCTTGGCTCATTGTTGCTCGTAGACATTTTTTTTATCAGCTTGAGTTTGCTGAATGAGCGCTCTGCAGAGGCAACAGTGGCAGGGATTGTTAGCAGAATGCGCATGCATCAAAGATACATTTGGGAAGAGCCCTTCTACTCTGCACTCTGTCAAGCAATTCAAAAGCTGCAATAGGCTTAGTTGGTTCTGCCCAAAATTTGAGCGATGAACTGTTTGTAGGCGCTTCATTTCCACCACGATATCATGACTGATATACAATATATCCTTTCATGACAGGATACTAAGTCTTATCTGCCGGTGATTTTGATTTAAGTGAGCTCCTTTGTTGATATTGTTAGGTACTTCCAGAGGAAACTGAAGTTTTCAGAAATATTCTTGGCAGCTTTGAATGTAACAGTCAGTCAGCCAATTAATTATTCAATTCATCTGCTTCATTTTGTTCTGATAAATCTGAACTGCTGTGCCATCACCATCATCATGAAATCTTTTGCGTTAAGGTCCAGCTGCTTTACCACGACCACGATACAGTTTCACCTTGATGTCCAGGTTTAAAGTAACTAGCTTTGCTTCATTCCACATAGTTTTTCAGTTATTTCGGAGATCTGTCATTTCTACAAGCAAGCCCTCTATGTTTGATGGGCCTATGGGCCCATCAAAGCCTCAATGGGCTCCCCAAAAACCCTATGGGCCCCCCCAGAACCCCATGGGCCCTCCCAGAACCCCATGGGCCCCGGGGCAAATGTCCCGACAGACCTCCCCTCTCGGTGGGCCTGGTCGTAGTAGGAGAATATGAGAGAAGTCACGGTATAGTAGTAGTAGTAGTAGTAGCAAAGACATTCAAAGACATTCAACTGAATGTCTTTGGTAGTAGTTAAGTAGTAGTAGTAGTAGTAGTGTAGCAGCAGCAGCATGAAGCTAATCATTGAAATAGATATAGAGACACCGGATGATACAGAGAGAGAGAGAGAGAGAGAGAGAGAGAGAGAACACACACACACACACACACACACACACCGCCACACAAACAGAATACAATAGTTTCCCATGAGAAACAAAAAGAAAAGGACATCTTACTTACCCAAATGGCACTAATAGGCAATAAATAAGCCTATCTTTGCCTTCCCTTCCATCATACCTTCCTACCTACTCCTGGGACCTTTAAACACACACACACACACACACACACATGCACAGTCATCTTCACTGCAAGCAAATAATAAATAGATGACAAAACAAAACAGAAGAAGTGAGAGAGGGAAAAAGTAGATAAAGCGAGACTGCCATTTCATCAGTTTTATATCAATTGCAGTAAATCACGTCACACAAAGAATGATTTAGGCTATACAGGTATCATACAATCCATTTAAGTCATGATGCATAAGGAGATAGACGTGTAAAGTAGTTTTTTATGCCATTATAGTTAAGATCTTATATTTACATCGGATCAGCTGTTTACAGGAAGGGCAAAGAAGTGGGCTGTTGTTATTTTTTCCTTTTTATTGCTGTTATTTCGCTATTGAGGAGTGACAGCTGGGGCCCTTGACGGCGTGCTAAGGCTAAGGGCAGTGTAAGGCTAAGGCTAGGTGAGTAATAGGAGCAATAAGACAGTGTATAGGCCTGTTATACCTGATAGGATAAAATGTATTGTTTGCGTGTCTGTGCATATGAATGACTGATGTGATTCGCGAGTTAAAGTATTGAGTTATTTTGCATGTTTCTTACGCCGGTCAGTTTAGGTGAGTGAGTATGAAGTGACCTTTGACCTATGCATTGACCCCTGGTGCCACTATGACCTATGAGTAACCAGTGAGTAAATAAGCCACTCACCGGAAACCTGAGTAGCCGAATTGACTCAACCGGATGAATAAAATGAGGGATAGATGACCGTGATTGATTGAATTAAGGAGTTTTATGTGTATTTAGGGTGAATTTGATACCTTAGGGTTAGGTTAAGGGCGTGAGGGAGGGTAAGTAAGGGCGGGGAGTGCCACGGTGCCCTTTGTGAGGTGCCCTTTGGATGGTGCTTCTGAAAGGGTTCTAGTGATAGGACAGTCATGATAGCAAGGCCGCGTTAGACCTATTACAATAGTTAGAGATATCCTTAACTGTTTGTGGTCAATATGAGTCTGTGAGTGGTAGTTAGTTAGGGAATTAAGAGGGATTGAGAAGGCAGGAATCAGGGCTTTTTGTCAGAGCATTGCAGTCCTATTATTAAGAAAGACTTGATTTAGAGATATCCTTTAATGGCTTGATTGATAGGGAGTCTGTACTATACATATAGGATACCTGGAGACGTACAGAACTATAACTATTTGGGATTAATATTAAGTAGAGGAAATGATTGGTAAGACTGCAGTTTAGTATGCATTAAACTGCAGTTGAACCATATGATTTTTTAGTAAGCAATTTTGAGGTTGGAAGGTGTAAGTACAAGAAATAGGCAACATTTTTTTTTATCAATATAAATACTAGAGGAAATAATTAGTAGTTAGCAATGTTAAAGTTGAAAAGTGTAAGTTTAGAATACCTGGAGTTGTACAGAACCACATCACTTTTGGATTGATATAGGGAAAGGAATATAAGTAGTAAGCAGTAGTGAGGTGGAAATTAAAATCGCATTGTCTATTAGTCCAACAATAGCACACTGTATTAAGTCAAGTTAGGAGGTTATGAGTGAGGTTAGATTTATTCGGAAATATCATTAAATTCTCAGTTAATTAAGGAGAAAGGAATGGAAGAAGTCAGGAATCTTGACTTTGTTTCAGCGCATGGCAGTCCCATCATTGGTCAAATTCTAGAGTCCTTTCCCGCCCTTATTAGTAGGCTTTGTTCCTCCAGACTTCACAGAGCCCTTCAGATACCTCTAAAACGTAATTATAAAGTGGGGGAGAGGTAGAAAAAAAAATTACAAACCTAACCTAACCTGATAAAATTCTAGTTCTTTCTCGCCCTTAGGTCTCGCTAAGAGGTTATTGGTAAGGTTAGGTTAGGTTATAGTCAGGTTAAGTTAGATTATATTGAGGTTAGGTTAGTAAATTTTTTCTTTTTTTATCTCTCCCCCACTTTATGATTAAGTTTTAGAGGTATCTGAAGGGATCTGTGAAGGTCTGGTGGAAAAAAGCCCACTAATAAGGGCGGGAAAGGACTCTAGAATTTTACCCTATCCTAAACTGTTTTTGGTTAATAGGAGTCTGTAAGTGGTAGTTAGTTAGGAGGAGAAGAGGGATTGAGAAGTCAGGAATCAGGGCTTTTTTCTGGTAGTATGCGGTCCTATTAGCTAGAATGACTTAGTTGAGAAATGTCCTAAGTGTTTTGGTTGATAGGAGTCTATACTTAGCAGTTAGTTGGGAGGAGATAGGAGGAATTGGTGAAGTCAGGAATCAGGACTTTTTATCAGAGCGTTGCCAGTCCTATCATTTAGAAGGACTTGATTTAGAGATATCCTTAATTGTTTTGGTTGATAGGAGTCTGTAGGTGGTAGTTAGTTAGGAGAAGAAGAGGGATTGGTGAAGTCAGGAGTAAGGACTTTTTTCTGGTAGCAATGCGGTCCGTGTTATATAGAATGACTTAGTTGAGAAATGTCCTTAATGTTTTGATTGATAGGAGTCTGTAGGTGGTAATTAATTAGAGGATAAGAGGATTGGTGAAGTCAGGAGTGAGGACTTCTTCTCTTGGTAATGCAGTTCTATTACCTGGAATGACTTGGTTGATAAATGTCATTAACCCCTTCTCGCCCAGATCTTTCCTTTGCTATTAAAAAATTATCTTGTCGAGCCATAAAATTACGAAAGGTAACTAAATATACCAAATTAGTTAGTGGGCAAGGGTATTAAACAGGTCATATCTATAAAATATTGCTTATATTCACTAAAAATTGTCAAGGGTAGCAAAATTACAATGGAAATTACGTTCTGGGCCTCAAGAGGTTAACTGTTTTGATTAATATAAGTTTGTACGTGGTAGTTAGTTAGGAGAAGAGGGATTGGTGAAGTCAGGAATCGGGCTTTTTTCTCGTAGCAATGCATCCTGTTATCTAGAATTACTGAAGGATGAATTAGAATGATTGTGGGAGTGAGTTGCTTTTATAACTCTTCCCTGCCTTTTGAGTGTGTGTGTGGAGGTGTGTGGGGGTATTTATTACTTTTATTGCCGTTTCTTTAGCGGGCAATCTTACCATACCCAGTGGATTTGTGACATCATGTAGTGGATGCCTGTATGCTTTATTTTTTGTGCAATTAATTTTTGAAAGTCAAGTATGTACATTGTACGTGAGGTTAGGTTATAATAGCTTTGGTTAGGTAAGGTTAGTTTCTATTCACCTATTTTTCATTTGTTCACTTTTTAGGTGAGGTTAGGTTCTATTCACCTATTTTCTGCATTTATTCACATTGCATTGCATTGCATCATTCACTGAATAATTGCAGTGAATAAATGCAATGTAACACTGTCTAGGTTCCTGGGCAGCTTGTTGTACTCCACATACGATCTTCATCCTCCTCCTTTAGGTTTGTTCTAGGGTAATTTGCTGTTTTTTACGAGAACCTTCAATGATCACAGCACTCGAGCACGATCTTGAGCTCGAATGTGTTTGCGTATGTTTGTGTTGCAGTCTTGATGTGTGTTGCAGGTGTTACAGTTGCTGCTGTGGACCATGAATGACAAAGTGGAGTTGAACCATGACACAGTCGCGCCAGACAGCCTCGCCCTGCAGGTGGGCCAACAGCAGCAACAACAACAACAACAACAGCAGCAACAGCAACAGCATCAAAAACAACAGCAGCAGCAAGACCACCACCACCATCTCCAGCAGCAGCAGCAGCAGCAGGAGGCACACGAGGAGAGGCCGGCCCTGCAGCAGGCGCCGAGGCAGGTGGAGGAAGGGCTGGGGCCGCCCCTGCATCCCCCTAGTCAAGCAGAGCCCGGGGTTCCCAAGGAGCCGGGGGGGCAGCTGGGGCCGGGACGCAAGATTGGGGCAAAGAGCAAGTCCAGCATGGGTCCCCCGCCCCGGCCCTTCAAGAAGGCTCGCTTCGCCTGGGAGATCAAGAACTACGAGCACACCGTCAGCAACATGGCACAGAGCCTGGGGGAGTGTTCGGCAGAGCTGCAGGAGGACTCCCAGGACTCCCAGAGCAGCGATGTGAACAGCGAGGGCAGTCAGGAGGACGGTGTGCCCACCTGTAGGGAGGACCTGCCCGCCGGAGGCATGGACAGGGCGGCCTTCATGGACCCCCGGGCCAGGGGCAGGCCGGACCTCATGCCCCCGATGATGCCGGCCCCCTACCCTGGCGCTTACGGCATGATGGCCGCCCCTCCCCCTCCCGAGGGCTGTCCCCACCCCGGCGACACAGGCAAGGACGGGCATCAGGTGTGCCCCGACCCCGACGCCGGCATCCTACGGTGGCACGCGAGGCAGCTGTGCCGCAGCATCCTGGACAACACCATGAACCGCATGCTGGAGAACATGGGCTTCTCCCCCGTGACAGAGCGCAGCCAGGGCATCCACCCCCTGCTGGTGCTGAGCCTCAGCGACGACGAGGAGCGCGAGGCCGAGGAGGCCCAGCGTGCCCTGGAGAACGAGGCGCTGACGGCCGCCATGCACCACAAGGGCCTCTTCCTGCCCCCCTACCACTACGACCCCCTCGAGAGCGCCACCACCACCGACTACGACTCCTCTGAGGAAGACAGTGACCTCGGGGAGGACCCTGGCTCCGAGGACCTGCCCCCCCACGACCCCCATCTCCACCTCACCCACGCCATAGCCCGACCTCTGCCACGGCCACCCGAGGCCCAGGTGCCCTCGCCTCCCAGGCCCAGCCCGCCCCCCCGGCCTCCGGAGGCAGAGTGTGAGAGGGAGAGACAGGAGGCGGAGCCCGTCGCGGACGCCGACGAGAACGGCGTGACGGCGGCCCCGAGTCCCGTCCCGGACCCTCCCCGGCCCGCCACCCCGGCCCCTCCCCGGGCCGCCACCCCGGCCCCATCGCCGGCCCCGCAGGAGACCCGGACCGAGGCCCCGAAACAGCCGGCCAGTGACACCCAGCACAAGGCCGAGAACGAGAACAACAACGACAAATACTTTGTGGACCACGCTATTGAGGTGGCCATCAAGCACCAGGGCCTAGGCTACCAGCAGGCGTGATGGCCCGGCCCCGCTAGGCCCCAGACAGCCTCTTTGATGGGTCCCTCCTGGCAGGACGGTCTCCGGCCGCAGACAGAATGGCGTTGTCTGTCATAATGTTATGATTTTTATATCAAATAACTTTGTAAAATTGTTTGCCGGGGATGTGTGGCGCTCCAGAGACTCTCCACGCGGCCCTCGTGTCTCCTAGTCTGTTTACAGTCATACGTTAGGTTACTGTTTGTTTCAGTCACGATACTCATTAGCCTAGTGTGTGGCAGCTCCGGGGCAGCGGCGGCGGTGAGCTTTAATGTGTTCCGCGTGTGGCCGGCGCGGCGAGGGGCTGGGTGACCACAGCACACACACAGCACGACGGGCCCCACAGCGCCACACCCACACAGCACAACCCTCACACGCCTCACTGCCAAGGGTAACACCTGAGCCCCAACACACCACCAACACCAACACGCACTCAAAACACTGCCACACACACTCATCAAGTCACACGACTCAACACACGCAGACAAGATAAAAAAGAACAAAAAAACTGAAACACAAAGACACACAACTAATAATACAACAACACTGACATTGCAACACACTTACACACACACACACACACACACACACACACACACACACACACACACACACACACACACACACACACACACACACACACACACACGCAGGCACAAGGAACAAGCAGTCAAGCACAAACACACACACACAAACAGTCAAGCACAAACACACACACACAAACAGTCAAGCACAAACACACACACACAAGCAGTCAAGCACAAACACACACACACAAGCAGTCAAGCACAAACACACACACACAAGCAGTCAAGCACAAACACACACACACAAGCAGTCAAGCACAAACACACACACACAAACAGTCAAGCACAAACACACACACACAAGCAGTCAAGCACAAACACACACACACAAACAGTCAAGCACAAACACACACACACAAGCAGTCAAGCACAAACACACACACACACAGCCCCTCTCTGCATTGCAACTGCACAAATCTCTTTATTTCTATAGATCACTTTAATCATCCATGAGTTCCTTGTTATTTCAAAAGATTTCAACCTCTACTTAATTTTTAGAATCAAATCTATGAAGACTTAGACCAGCTTCCCCTCCCCTCCCCTTCCCTTCCCTTACATGTGTGTTTTGGTGCATCCTTTCCACCCCACTATTCCCCCCAACCCCCCAACCCCCCCAACCCCCTAAATGGAAGAGTGGGAGGAGAAGAATAAGGAAAGGGAACAAAGGAGGAAGAGAGAGAGAGAGAGAGAGAGAGAGAGAGAGAGAGAGAGAGAAAAAAAAAACAGGTAGCACTTTACTGAAATCTTAAAAGAAATGTGATAGCTCTGTTGTGTGAATCTCTTTTAGCATTAATTTATAAGAGGTTAATTATTTGTTATTCATGTTGCTTCCACCTCTTTCTGTGTGTGTGTGTGTGTGTGTGTGTGTGTGTGTGTGTGTGTGTGTGTGTGTGTGTGTGTGTGTGTCCTCTCCCTTCCGTCCTCCCTCCTCCTGACTTGTTCCTCATATCCTTACTACCGATCAAGAAATCCTTTAATATTTATGTGTCGTATTGTAACACTTCAGAGGAGAGGCATTTATTACATGTGTTATGAGCAAGAAGAAAAATTATTAACATTATTATTATTAACATTACTTTTATTATAACTTTAAAAATCTCAAAAGCTTATGAAGAGCAGCTCTATTTGATAAGCCTTGTATTGTATGTACGTACGTATCCATGTGTGTGTGTGTGTGTGTATGTGTGTGTGCAGTTCTCAGCATTTACGGCATTTATGCACTGCTTCTAGGCTGGCCTGCGAAGGTGCTTTTTTCCCTTTGTTGCTTTATATTTTCTGTTTATTAAGAGGAATTACCATGATGAGTTTATTCTCCCTCTTAGAAGGTGACTGTGAGGTGATGAGGCTCGGAGGGCAGCAGTGAGGATGCTTCAGCCTAGTGAGGGCTTTTTATTCCTGTTGCATTAAAAATGATATAACATTCATCTTTTATAATTTTGAATAATTTATTTAATGTTTACTTAAATTAATTTGTGTGTGTTAGATTAATGCTCGCTGCGAAAAGCCCGGTCCCACTGTGAGGTTACGGGGCCATGCCACGTGAGGTAAAAACACGACTTAACGTGGTCCTGATTTTAACGGTAACGCGGGCTGACGAGGCCTCATTCTGGATGTGGCGCCATTTTTGAAAATTAAAAAAAAATTGTTCCTTCGCCCACGTCAGTTACCCTGGACAAGTGACGTGGCAGTGTCGTGGCCATGACGTGGCTCTGTCTTTGTCTGACGTGGCTGACGAAGCATTAACGTTGCTGACGTGGCGATCAGGCTGATGTGAGTCTGACGCGAAAAAATTCCCATGTCAACCAGCGTCAGGCAATTTTCTCTAACCTGGGTTGACGCGGACCCGTAACCTCACAGTGGGACCCGGGATAAACCCTGAGTCCTCCTTCATTTGTCGGCTGTGCCATTGCAGAGAGAGAGAGAGAGAGAGAGAGAGAGAGAGAGAGAGAGAGAGAGAGAGAGAGAGAGAGGCTGTCACAAAGGCATAAATGACTTTCCTGCAAGACATGCCAAGTGCACAAAGAAGAAGCCCTAGTCCAGGTCCCCTCAGTCATCCTCCACCCGTGCCGCGCCCGTGTATGTGTACCCGTGTGTGTGTGTGTGTGTGTGTGTGTGTGTGTGTGTGTGTGTTGCTGTCATTACAAAGCAGTGCAGGGTTTTCTATAGCACTGTGATAACGTCTGAAGCGGATTTTGAGAGAGAGAGAGAGAGAGAGAGAGAGAGAGAGAGAGAGATTTATTGTGATCCCAAGAGAATTAATGTAAAGTTTTATTGGTAGGATTATGTGTGTGTGTGTGTTGCGGTGTCCCTCCCGGCCGGCTTGTGTGTCTGACCGTGAGGCCAAAAGGAGACATTCACCCCGTCTTTCACATGTCTGAGGTCCTTTGTCAACCCCCCTGTGTCTCCATAGCGTGTCTGGTCTACTGGTGAACCCTCGTGACCCTGTGTGTGACCCTGTGCGTGACCCTGCGTGTGACCCTGCGTGACCCTGTGTGATGAGTCTTATACCAAATGATTCCTTGATCTCCACTGGGGGAGGGGAGGAGGTGTCTGCCCCCATGGTACTTGTGATAGCTTGGTGTGCAGTGTGTGAGAGGCAGTGACCACCAGTCCTTCCCATATCTATACTCAATTTTTTTTAACGAGGTGAAAAATCCTGACCTTACTGGCTGCTTACTGACTGATATTTGATGCCGGGAGAAGGGAATACTACTGTTCTAATTAATTTCCGCTGTATTTCATCATAGTTAACCATATTATCAAGTAAATAGAGGCATAACTTTAAGCACGAGACCTTAAAATAGAATGGAATTTTTGCCTAGTTAAAAAAAATAGACTTGTGAGAGAAGCCAAGCATCCACAGTTGGCCTCCCTCTGCACAGCAACTCCTCAACTTACATGTGTTCTAATTTCTTTCCATACGTTTCCTTCTGTTTTCCCAGGTGTCAGAAATGAGTGCACCTTTTTCCATCAGTTTCATTCTGCTTACGAGGTGTCAGAAACAGTGCACCTTTTTCCATCAGTTTAATCTACTTTACGAGGTGTCAGAAATGAGTGCACCTTTTTCCATCAGTTTCATTCTGCTTTACGAGGTGTCAGAAACCAGTGCACCTTTTTCCATCAGTTTATTTGCTATACGAGGTGTCAGAAACCAGTGCACCTTTTCCATCAGTTTCATTTGCTATACGAGGTGTCAGAAACCAGTGCACCTTTTTCCATCAGTTTCATTCTGCTATACGAGGTGTCAGAAATCGTGCACCTTTTTCCATCAGTTTCATTCTGCTTACGAGGTGTCAGAAACAGTGCACCTTTTTCCATCAGTTTCATTCTGCTTTACGAGGTGTCAGAAATCAGTGCACCTTTTTCCATCAGTTTCATTCTGCTATACGAGGTGTCAGAAATCAGTGCACCTTTTTCCATCAGTTTCATTCTGCTATACGAGGTGTCAGAAATCAGTGCACCTTTTTCCATCAGTTTCATTCTGCTTTACGAGTTGTCAGAAATGAGTGCACCTTTTTCCATCAGTTTAATTCTGCTATACGAGGTGTCAGAAATGAGTGCACCTTTTTCCATCAGTTTCATTCTGCTATACGAGGTGTCAGAAATCAGTGCACCTTTTTCCATCAGTTTAATTCTGCTTTACGAGGTGTCAGAAATCAGTGCACCTTTTTCCATCAGTTTAATTCTGCTTTACGAGGTGTCAGAAATCAGTGCACCTTTTTCCATCAGTTTCATTCTGCTTTACGAGGTGTCAGAAACCAGTGCACCTTTTTCCATCAGTTTAATTCTGCTTTACGAGGTGTCAGAAATGAGTGCACCTTTTTCCATCAGTTTAATTCGGCTTTACGAGGTGTCAGAAACCAGGGCACCTTTTTCCATCAGTTTAATTCTGCTTTACGAGGTCAGAAATCCGTGCATCTCAGAAACTTGGTCGCTATTCCCTTGTCTCTTGTCTCTGTTTCTCAACCTGTTTTGTTTTGTTTCTGAGGATTGGTCTGAGATGTGATTTGTACGTGGGAATAATGTTTGGTTTTGAGTGCTCTGCTGTGTGAGTTGAGGAATCCCTGTGCAGTGATACCTTGCAACTCCAACGTCACGCCCCTTATCTCAAACATCTTGGAATTCAAACATTTTTTGGAGAATGTTTCGCTCCAAAATTGGAATATTTTCTTGGAATTCAAACAAACGCCAATTGTATGCGAGGGGTTCAGGCTTGCCATTTGGTGCTTTTCATGACCAAATTAGGGTAAATTTGGTAATGAAAAAGTTGCTTTGGAATTCGAACTGCCTCCTGGAATGAATTGTGTTCGATTTCCAAGGTATCACCGTACTTGCTGTGGGTTGGTCAGCCTGTGGCCCCAAGATGCCTTAACCCCTTCACGCCCAGATCTTTCCTTTGCTATAAAAAATTGTCTGTTAGCCATAAAAGTACGAAAAGTAACTAAACATACCAAATAAGCTAGTGGACAAGGATACTAAACAAGTCATATCTATAAAATACTGCTTATATTCACTAAAACTCATCTAATGGTAGCCAAATTACAATGGAAATTACGTTCTGGGCCTCAAGGGGTTAAGAAGACTCCTTAACTTAACCCAAGACACACTGTTAGCCATTCATTCTCCTTGCCTAAATATTAGCATTTTTATCATGTTGGGTTCAGAGTTATAAAGAAATTTCTCCTGTAAGCAAGATGGGTGTTGGATGTGGCTGTAGTGATGACTGGCCTTACCTAGTGATGGCAATGCTGAGTGCTTCTGTTTGCTCCCCTGTTGGATATTTGTTGGGTTTCCGCTTGAGTGTGGCCGTCGGTGTTGTGGTGGTGGTGGGAGCTTTGGGGAAACACCCGGACAGGACGGTTGGAAGCTTGCCATACACTGCCTCGTTCAATGCACCAGTGACGTTCCTGGAAAATATTGTATAAGTAAAAAATATGTTAAACGAATTGTATCTCTGTTTTTTTTTTTTTTTTTACAATTTAAGAACAATTTTGTGCGTAATTTCAATTTTTTGTGCGTTCAGCAAATTTTGGTTTCAACTTATATTTCTTATTTTTGCATAACTGAATTTTTTGTAAAGCAAGGTTGCATTAAACGAGGTATAAATATACTGTAATTGTCAAGTTTGACCCCATGCATTTGAGTTTTCAATTGAATTTACTGTGTGGCTGTTTTAATGAACCATTAATGAGTAGCTGATTAAATGATTGCTGCCTTGCCTTGAGGCTGTCCTGGCTGCTCCCCTCCCCCTGCAAGCTGTGACCCCGACGGAAGACTGAAGGTCACCCGTAACTTGAGTGTTTTACCTGCCAGATGAATGTGATATAGTAGAATTTTGTACCGAGGCCACAGCACGGAGGGTCCACACACCGGGAGGCACACACAGGCCCAGGGGGAACCACACACACACAAAACAGTGAACATAAGAACATCAGAAAATAAGGAAGCTACGAGAGGCCCTGAGACCTACACGAGGTAGTTCCTGTAACAGTAATCCTCCTGGTGGTGACGAGTGTTCTCCGAGGGCCATGCCACCGCCACTCATTATTCGTGTGTGTCACTGAGGCATCGGCGCCACTGAGGCATTGTGGGAGCCCTGTGTGTGGTGTGAGGGTGTCAGGAGGGAAGGCTGAGGCTGACACCCGTACGTACAAGTTCCTTCTCTTCATACTGTGTCGTACGGAGCACTTTTTTCTGTACATATGTCAGTGTTTTGTAGGTGTCTTTTGGGGAATAAGTTTTTTGTCTTTCATTTCCAGTACGTATGCATTCATTTCCTGGATTATAACAGTGTAAGAGTCATGAGGTGAAGGTGCATCAGTGGTTCACAAATAGTGCTGGCTGGGATTACTTAAAAAGAGTCGGCGGCGAGTTGAATCTCCATCAGAAAATACAGAAACGTGCCGTGCCGTGCCGTGCCGTTCTCCACAAGTCATACAACACAACAGGAATGTACTCTACTTAAGGCACTGTGTTGTGGTGTTTAAAGATTGAGATGTATTAATGTGTGACTGCCGGGAGCCACTCATCCTGCCCTGCCTGCTGAGCCTCTTGGTGTAGGCCGGCGTGAAGGAACTGTCACTCGTAGTCCTTCACTGTGATCCCTCAAGACGCGAGGAAACAACCATCTCCGCAGAAAATATTGTGTGACGTGCAAGGAAGAGGTGAATGAACTCTTCTATCTTATATCAGTGTGAGGACAACTAAGACTAGATCTGAGAATTGTATGTGCAGTGTGATGTTAGTTTTGGTGCAGGATTATCCCCCCTGCATACTTGTGTTCCCAAGGACAAACCAACCGTGCTGTGTTGTGTCCGTGCACAGTGACGAGTGTGTGTGTTGAGGGTGTGCGTGAAGGGTTCTTAAGGGTACTCCTGAGGCTCTGTCCTGTGGTGCTCATGTCACTGATTCAGGAGCCACAGGGTGTAGGTGATTATGCCACACACAAACTATCTTTTCTTGAATTATGTGATGCTACACACAGTTAAACATGATCTTTTCTTTAATTATGTGATGCTACGCACTCAAACGTGATTTTTTCTTGAATTATGTGATGACACATAGTGTGATGACACACTCAACATGATCTTTTCTTGAATTATGTGATGCTACGCACAGTCAAATGTGATTCCTTTAACTAACATTTTTTCTTCTTGTAGCTGAATGTAGTCAATTTTATTTATTGTCTAAATTATGAATGTTAGTGTTATTATTTATTGGGTGGGTGGCGTGTCGGGTGTAAGGGCCACGTCACTGCCGGGTGGTGGCATGTCACCCGGCAGTGGTGCGTTGTTGCCTCGGGGCCAGACCAGCTCATCCACCATTCATCCTCCAACAAATCCACATCCTGCATCTGATCTAACCATCCTGCTGTAACATTCCTTCTTTCCCCTTCCCTCACCGTTTTGCTATTTTTCTATAACCCCTCCCCTTTTTATGCTTTGCCATAGTGCCATATGACTTCTGATGCCTGGCACATTCACCTTTTGTTTGGCATTAAATCAATCATCAACACTCCTAGGAAACCAACACGTCACACCATTTCCTGGCCCCTTTCAAGGCAGT
This sequence comes from Chionoecetes opilio, assembly GCA_016584305.1. Lineage (NCBI taxonomy): Eukaryota > Metazoa > Arthropoda > Malacostraca > Decapoda > Majidae > Chionoecetes > Chionoecetes opilio. The sequence continues at coordinate 130,608 of JACEEZ010025968.1, read as the reverse complement.
GACAGGCTCTCAAGGCCAGCCTGGGTTACCCTGCTACATGGCAACTCAATTGTCAATACATTCATACCTAGACTCAAACCAGGACGTGTTCTCTACGTGATGACTGGACAGCCACACTGTCATGGACGACCGAAACAGACAAGAACTGCAGAGCCTTGTCCGGCATCCCTCTCTTGCGTGTCATAATGGTGCACATTTTGCCGGAAAACTGAAGCAGGAGGGGAAAAAAAAGTACATAAGAAAATAAGGAAACTACTTTGTTTCTTTGTGTGTATGATAGTGTCCCTGAATATTGCACTCTTGACATGTTAAGGGACATATTTTCTACTTCATATGACACATCAACATGCAAGAGGTGATGCCAGACAAAGCTATGCAGCATTTTATTCCTGAACAAACTGTAATATTTCTCTGGCACAAAATCCTGGCCTGCTTCCTTCCTCTCCTTGTGGTCCGGGGCCTTCCATTCCGGCCCGGCGAGGAAGTGACTGCCACCCAGACTCACATTTTCTTCATCTTCCTCACTCCTTACTCCTTTGTTTAGAGATGCAAGGCTTTTTCCTCATCTTCCTCACTCCTTTGTTTAGAGACGCAAGGCTTTTTCTCTTGACTCCTCACTCTTTCTCTCTAACCCCTTCATCATCTTCACTCCTTTATTTAGAGACACAAGGGTTTTTCCTCATCTTCCTCACTCCTTTGTTTAGAGACGCAAGGCTTTCTCTCCTGACTCCTCACTCTTTCTCTCTAACCCCTCCCTTTTTGTATGCTTTGCCATAGTGCCATATGACCTCTGATGTCTGGCACATTTCCCCTTTTTTGCCATTACAATCAATCAATCACTGATGGGAGAGACTTAGGTGTTCATGGGTCTTTTGAGAAACTCTTTAACCTCATAAACTCTCCTAACTCCTACTTTGTTAACCCCTAGCTTTGTTGTATCTGTGATTTATCGTTTATTCGTGCACTGACGTTTCTCTCTTTGCATCTTCCGGATCAGTTTTTTTGTTTGCTTATTACTCTTGCTGTCTTTCATTGCACTGTAATTTTTGTCTTCTATTTTATCGAGGTCTGCATTTTTCTGTGTTTCGAAGTCTGCATTTTTTTTCGCATTTTTTTGTTTTCTTATTACTTATTATATTACTTTTGGTGTCTTTCGTTGCACTGTAAATCTTTCTTCAATTTTTTACATGTCTGCCTTTTTTTTTCTTCTTAGAAGCTCATGTTTTGCCTTCCCTCCTTACATCAGTCATTCTACTTGATCCTTATTCTCCCCTGATAAGTTTTTTGTTTACTTATTACTCTTGGTGTCTTTCATTGCAATTAATCTTTTCTTCAATTTTCTCCTGGTCTCTCCATTTTTTTCCTCAGAAGTTTGTCTTGCCCTCCATATCTTTCCTTGACTCTTTCCTTTCTTACCTATCTCTTGTAGCTTCCTTATTTTCTTGTTTTTTTTCTCTCAAAAGCTTGTCTTGCACTCCATATATTTCCTTTCTTTACCTATCTCTTGTAGCTTCCTTATTTTCTTGTTGTTTTTTTCTCTCAAAAGCTTGTCTTGCACTCCATATCTTTCCTTGACTCTTTCCTTTCCTTACCTATCTCTTGTAGCTTCCTTATTTTCTGATGTTTTTTTATTTTATTCTCTCAGAAGCTTGTCTTGCACTCCATATCTTTCCTTGACTCTTTCCTTTCCTTACCTATCTCTTGTAGCTTCCTTATTTCTATATTGAATTTTTCTCTCAAAGCTTGTCTTGCCTCCCTATTTCATCACTCAATTCTCTTGATCTATTCCCCAAGTCCTTACATTTCCCCCTTTTTTGGCATTAAATCAATCAATCAATCTCCAAGTCCTTACATTTCTCCTTTTTTTGGCATTAAATCATAAATCAATCCCCAAGTCTCCAACCCCCTTTTGTTAAACAATCAATCAACCCACCTACATTCTCCTTTTGCATAATCAATCCTCAGTCCTTACACCTGTCCCCTCATGTGCGCAGTCCGTGTTGGCAAGAACCCGCAGACACGACCACACTCCCACAACAGGAAGCTTTTTGCCGAACCTCACAAACTGGACGATACTCACTTGCACAATGGACAACCGTGTGATCCATGTATAAAAATAAAAACTTTAAAAAATACAAGCAAAAAAAATTGGTAGCTTTATATAAATTTTACTGTTGGGTAATAGGGAGAATAGGAAACATGTGGCTTTGTACTATACCCCGAGCTGTAAAATGACTAGAAATAAATGAACTGTTCTAGTGTTTGTTATCATTTGTGTGTGTGTGTGTGTGTGTGTGTGTGTGCAAACTAGACTTACTACATCATACACCTTGTTAACACCTGGGTAATTACGGACTCGGGTAAGTTATTTAGTTTTATTTCGGTAACTTTTCAATCACTGTGAAATCTTATCAATTAACAAGTAGAATGAGAATATGGAATGTATACTGAAAGCTCTCCTTGTATTGAGAAGCACAGGTGGATGAAAAATGATGTGGATAAAGCACATGGATGAAAAAGGATGTGGATAAAGCACGGTGGATGAAAAAGGATGTGGATAAAGCACAGGTGGATGAAAAAGGATGTGGATAAAGCACAGGTGGATGAAAAAGGATGTGGATAAAGCAGATGTGGATGAAAAAGGATGTGGATAAAGCACAGGTGGATGAAAAAGGATGTGGATAAAGCAATGTGGATGAAAAAGGATGTGGATAAAGCACAGGTGGATGAAAAAGGATGTGGATGAAAAAGGATGTGGATAAAGCAATGTGGATGAAAAAGGATGTGGATAAAGACAGGTGGATGAAAAAGGATGTGGATAAAGCACAGGTGGATGAAAAAGGATGTGGATAAGGCACATGTGGATGATGAAGTATGTGAAAGGCAAAACAAAGTAATGAATGGAGTAAATAAAGACAACAGGGCATTAGGTAGTAAGAACGGGTTAGACTATACTCGCTGCATGTTAAGGTGGCAAAAATGGGGCCCCTTCACTTCCCCTTCCGAATGCACGGGATTGGCTGAGGTGTTGGGTGTTGGGTGAGAATGCCTTACTCCAAGTTGCGCCCTAAAGCCCCAACACCCAACACCTCAGCCAATCAGGTGTATTCGGAAGGAGTGAGTGAGGGGGCCCCATTTTCGCCAACTTAACGTGTGGCGAGTGTAGGTGTTGGGTGTGAGAGGAAGATAATGAGGAGAAATAGGGTTTAAAGCAGGAAATATGTCTGAAGTAATGTGGTCGTGAGGTAAATCCTAAGCCATAACCTTTCATTGTGTTATGGCTTGAAGGGAAGGCACTCTCCTATATCTCCAGCAGGGGGATATGATCTTACAGGCCTACCCCATGGGATGTTCTTGATAATGAAAATCAAAGCAAAGATGAAAGCATTGCCTGTACCCCTGAAATTGAAAACATAAGTTAACCACAGATGATAAACATAGAGGAACTGAAGCTTTGAATGAAACTAATAAACATAAGGAACTCAGCGTACAAGACAAAACACCGTATATACATCATCATGATATGCCACAATACCTTTGAAATATATACAAATAAGTTAAAAGACGCTCTGAACAAGATGAAGACTACACTTGTAAACCTTTGAATCATCATCTTTCTGTTAAACTCCAGATTTTCCCACAATGTCTTACGAGGCTAGACGGTCGATGATACACTTCCAATTCTACGGATCATCCCCCACAATCTGCTTTAAATAGGAAATACACCACTGCAAGTACCCCATAAGTGTGTCCCAATACCATGAACATATCCCAACACTTGTAAACCTTATCATCATCCTCCAGAATCTGCTTTAAATAGGAAATACACCACAGCAAGCACCCCATAAGTGTGTCCCAATACCATGAACACGTCCCACGGTGGGGGTACAACGAGGGTGTTCATGCTCTTGTTGACGAGTCCCGTGGCGAGGTTAGAGAGGAGGAAGCAGAGTAACGGCCGCTGGTTGATGGCTTGCAGGACCCTCGGTGTGGGGGGAACGCCGGGCAGCCATCGGGGGAGCCACACCTCCAGCAGGGAGAAGATGGCGAGGGTCAGGCTGGCGTACAGGATCTGAGGCAGGGAGATGGATTTATTCGGGGGAGGCGGTAGCAGAGTGGTTAGCGTCTCCGAGTGGCATTCTTGGTGACCCGAGTTCGATCCTCGAAGAAGAAAACCAAAACCTTTCTGCACCGTCGAGTGGCCTAAGAACACCCACATGCTGCCCATTAACTCTAGCTTCGATTGTGAGTGCATCGGAGGACACGGGGGCGGCATGAGCCTCTAATCACAGGCGTCACTATTATAATCTTGCCTGCACCACCACGGGCGAGGCCAACCATGACAGCCCTCAAGTGAACCTCCTGAACCTACCATCTGCCTTAGAAGTCACTGCCTACAGGCGAAAAAAAAAAGTAATAATTCAATCAATCAATCATTGGGGGCATACGCCGGGGGGCGCGTCGCCTCGCCCACCCTACGACGCCAGTCCCGGGGGTCACCACGCGCGATTATTTTCATCATACCCATTTCTCGCATTCAAACAATAATATACTGTAGAAAGATCCACAAAACCATACAAGAGATGACCCGTGATCACTGCAAACATAACATAACACCTGTGCATGTGTTGTCACAGTTGCAGTGTTGCTACTCACCGAGAAGGCCACAAAGGCAGGGTTGCCCAGCCGACGCGAGGCAGGAGCCACATAGAGGTGCAGGAGTGCCAGGCTGGCGGCACTCACGCCCGCCACGCACCACAGGAACACTGGCACTGTGGCCCTCTTGCTCCTGCCACCAGTAACAGGGAGTGTGTGAGAAGACATGTAGCAACTTTGCCGTTTACAGATTATTCATAAGTGATTCAAGTCAGATATTAATGCTGGCAATGAAAAATCAGAAAAAACATGCTGGATATATGGATGTTTATCTATCAAATCATTCATTTATTGTTTATATGAATACAAGAGATATGCAAAGGACTGAAAAATGAATAAGAATGATACAGATATTTCAATCGTGTAACAAACGAAAAACGATCAGTTGAATTATTAATATGAATTTGTTTTAGAGAACTTATTATAAAATTACAATATTAAAGGTAGGAAAGAGTTATTTGCATACATGAATTGATTAAGACCATTTTTTTTCAGACACCTTCAAATTTAAATGTTGAAAGTATCAGTAACAAACGTATAACTACACAAATAGTACCTGCATGATATTTTGGACCAACCTTAAACCCAAAACAGATACAGACAAATCAAGCTACAAGAACCACAACCTTCCTACCTCACACACCTCTCTCCCTACCGTAGATAATACTATAGTCGCCACCTGCACTAATGTCGCCAGCCGCCATATATTACAAATTATAGCACCACTACTGATTTGTATGTGCCACTGAAGACGATACACAGTAATTTATATCATGACTGTATAATCTACCCTGTTTCAGTGTTGTTTTATGCTTTGTATCTGCAAGTATAGACGGTTTCAAATTTCCCTACTAGTTTTTTTTTCGGGCGACGACGACGGAGGGAGGACACTCAGAACATAAACACTAGCTGGCGACTTTAATGTAGCCCGTTATCAACGTCGCCACTCCGTTTTATATTTGTAATTTGTTCATTTATAGCCATAATATGACACAGATGAAGACACAAAATGACACAGACTCTCCAGATAGCCCCTTCTAACTTTCCTGAAGTCATGGATGTAGAAATGTAAGTATTAATACCACCACACGTCTGTAAATACAAAAAACACGTTGTCCTGGCGACTATAGTGTTATCTACGGTACCTCACACACCTCTCTCCCTACCTCACACATCTCTCTCTCCCTACCACACCCCCCTCTCACTTCCTACCTCATACACACACACCCTCTCTCCCCCTAACCCCCCCCCCTCTCACCTACCCCACACCCTTTCTCACCTACATCCCCCCCCCCCCCCCCTCCCCAGCTCACCTGTCACACACACGCGCCCCGACCGCCACCCCCGTGAAGTACAGCGCCGCATAGCTGGGCAGCGACACAAACCACTCCCTGTTGGCACTGAGGAGGGAGTCCCGTGGTGCCGCCCCCAGCGTCCAGGGACCCACGCCCCCAGCTGTGAGGAGGAGGTGCTGTGCCAAACACAGCACCCCCATCAGCACCATGCCACCCAGGGTTCCCACGCGCCACGCCCACCACGAACACAACAGCTGCAAAAGGATTGATTGATTGTAATGAAAAGAAAAAAAGGGACGGGAAATGTGTCAGACATTAGAGGTCATATGGCACTATGGTAAAGCATAACAAAGCGGTAAAAGGAACATTAACCCCTTCACGCCCAGATGTTTCCTTTGCTATAAAAAATGGTCTGTTGTTAGCCATCAAATTTTCGAAAACTAACTGAATATACTAAATTAGCAAGTCGACAAGGATACTAAACAGGTCATATCTATAAAATATTGCCTATAGTCACTAAAAATGGTCTAATGCTACTCAAATTACAGTGGAAAATACGTTCTGGGTCTCAAGGATTATTCAAACACAGATTATTCATAAGTGATTCAAGTCAGATATTAATACTGGAAATGAAAAATCAAGAAAAACATGCTGGATATATGGATGTTTATCTATCAAATCATTAATTTATTGTTTTTATGAATACAAGAGATATGCAAAGGACATAACAATGAATAAGAATGATACAGGTACAGGTAGAAATAAAAAGGGCTGTAAAAAGAGTATTACATCTCAAAGATCAATAAAAGTCAAGTGATTCAAGTCATATTAATGCTGGATATGAAAAATCAAGAAGAAACACTAAGTTTATACACGTAGATGTATATTTGTTGCTTATATGAACACAAGGGGGATGCAAAGGACTGAAAAATGATACTGATAAAAATAACAAGAGAAACAATAACAAGATAGAAATAACAAAAGAAATAACAAGATAGAAATAAAGAGAAAAAAACAAGACAGAAATAAAGAGAAATAACAAGATAGAAATAGAGAAATAACAAGATAGAAATAGAGAGAAGAAAAAACAAGATAGAAATAAAGAGAAAAAACATGATAGAAATAATTTGCAAGTCAGTGTTGTACGAGAGAAAATAGTTTCAAAATATTAGACTAAAAAGCAACATTTCAGCTAAAGAAAACACTGAACATTGGAAGAAACAAACAAGAGTGTTGGTGTTTTAATTGGTGTGGGTTGTTTTTTTGTTCGTTTATTCTTATGTTCAATGTTTTCTCTAGCTGAATTGTTGCTTTTTAGTCTAATATCATTATACCATTTTCTCTCTTGTTCTCTGATACATCAACAAAAAGGTGTGGGTTCGATTCCCTTTTAAATCAAACATAAAAAACCCCAGCAAAAACAAAAACAAAGAGTTCTACCTTGATTGCCGTCAAGGAAATACTGAACATTGCAAGAAACTAACAAAAAACAACAAACAAGAGTGTCGGTGTTTTAATACATCAACAAAAAGGTGTGGGTTAGATTCCCTTTTAACCCCTTCACACCCAGATCTTTCCTTTGCTATATATAAAATCGTATGTTGTGGAGCCATAAAATAACGAAAAGTAACTTAAAATACCAAATTAGTTAGTTGACAAGGATACTAAACAAGTCATAATATCTATAAAATATTGCTTATAGTCACTGAAAATTGTATAATGGCACCCAAATTACAATGGAAATTATGTTCTGGGTCTCGAGGGGTTAAATCAAACATAAAAAACCCAGCAGAAAAACAACAACAACCAAGAGTTCTACCTTGATGGCCGCCAAGGTGAAGAAGAAGTTGCCGTGGATGCCGTACTCGTGACGTGGTGTTGGTAGTCCGCCGCCCACACCATGCACAGCCGCACCCCCCCCAGCATCACCAACACCCCCGCGTCCCTCAACACCGCCCTGGAGGAGGTGTTGACGTGGTGGTGAGTGACTTGCCATCATTTCATATCATTATTATCTGTCTGTTTAATGTCAGATTTTCCCATATATCTCATGAGCTTAGATAGTCGATGATACTTACCACCCATCTATATCTATTGCTTTAACAGTTAGCTTATCATCATTTCAATGCATCAAAAGCCATGAACCTCAATCATTATACAACTCTGTGCCTTTTAATAAACCGGATATGACAAAATATACACAATAAGATAAACAAAATTACATGATAAATGAACGTTCTTGAAATACCAGCCTGGTCAGCTACCGTAGATAACACTATAGTCGCCAGTCACTCGCCACTGCACTAATGTCGCCAGGCACAATATATTACGAATTTTAGCATCACTACAGACTTTTATGTGCCACTGAAGACATGTAGTGTGATGTACATAATATAAACTACTGTGCATGCGTCTTCAGTGGCACATAAAAGTCTGTAGTGATGTTAAAATTCATAATATATTGTACCTGGCGACATTAGTGCAGTGGCGAGTGACTGGCGACTATAGTGTTATCTACGGTAGCAAGAAGCAGACATGAGACACAAACCAGTGAATAGTGAAAGAACTTATCCCCTTACTATGTGACCAAAACCAAAATGAGAGAACTTCTATGCTGGCCACAAACTTGAACATAATAAGGAAACTGAGGGAAAATGGCACAAAGAACGTCTTAGAAGCAAAGAAGTCATCTCGGATAAGACATGAATTTCACAAAACAAGAATACAGGTAATAGGACAATGGCATTACTCAGAAAGCAAAGAGGCAAAATGACTAAAAAACAGAGGCAAAATAGAACAAACAATGTCTTACAAGCAAATACACCACCTAGTACAAGCCATGATGGTCACAAAACAAGGCTAACAGGTGAGTGCTGTCGCTGTGACCCTGCTGACTTGCCTGATCCTCGTTTGTTAACCTATTTGACCTATACCTGGGGATTTTATTTTTTAATTTTTTTTATCCTGTTTTTTTGCTAGGTGTTTTTCTTCTTCAAGCAACACAGGACAATGGCATTACTCAGAAAGCAAAGCAAGCAACATTTAGCACATAAACTCTTATAACACACCTGTAAGACGCCCTCCGCCGCCCCTCCACCAAGCCATTAGCAACAACAAAGCCAGCAGCCCCCACGTCCATCATACTGTAGCCCTGCACCTCTGTCTTGGCAAACCTGGGGAGAAGACTCTTTGAAAAATAATGTAGTGCTTCCCTAAGTCCTTCTAAACCTCAATCTATCCACTTCCAACTACGTATCTCTGCATTACTTACATTTTTCATATGTTTGATAATCTTAGTAATGAAAAACTGACAGAGTATTCAAACAAATTCGGACTTCCACTTCGGACACTGCGGAAGTGTTTGCAGAAGTGCCACCTCTGACACACACACACACACACACACAGCCAGGCCACCACCACCACCTACCGCCTAGGAAAGCAGTGGAAGTCGACGGCCAGGATGGCGATGGTGGTGGCCAGGTTAAGCAGCGCCCGGTAGCAGGTGACACACGCCACACGCCTCTCCCCACACTCAACCCTCCCCTGGAAACAACAACAATTACAGTCATAACAAAAGGTAAATGCAAACTTTCCTTGTGATGGAGTGGTGAAGATAAAGAAGAGAAGAAACAATACATTTTCATAAAGCTTTCAATCCCACTTAGTATTTCCTCACCACATAAATTAAGATTACTTCAAGGCAACACAATTATACAATCATGGGGAGGCGGTAGCAGAGTGGTTAGCGTCTCCGAGTGGCATTCTCGGTGACCCGAGTTCGATCCCTGATGAGAACCAAAATCCACTCAAGATCTTTCTGCATCGTCGAATGGCCTAAGAACACCCACATGCTACCCATTAACTCTACCTTCGATTGTGAGTGCATCGGAGGACACAGGGGGGTGGCATGAGCCTCTAATCACAGGCGTCACTATAAAAACCCTGCCTGCGCCACCACGGGCGAGGGCCAACCATCACAGCCCTCAAGTGAGCCTCCAGGGCCTACCATCCTTCCCCTGGAGGTCACTGCTACATGCGCTATAGCCACAAATGTAAAAAATAAATAAAGACAAAAAATGTTAATTAGACTGTCAAAATCACATAACAAAAATCACAGTGACCTACCTTCTGATGTTGACCTTCCACACCCTTGCCGCAGGTCATGGAGGCACGCGTTGTGAGTGCCGCGAGTGCCGTGAGTGCCAAGAACATGTACAGTGTGTAGTCTGCCAACACGGTGAATCCTAGAGCCACGGGGGTGACCAGAAGGAGGCATTCTAGCAGGAACCATGGCCTGTGAGGGGTGAAGGGAGGAAAGGATGTTAGGAGGAAGAAATTGAAGGGTGAAGGTTAGGAGGAAGGGAGGGATTTTATAGAAAGGATGGGAGGAGAGGATGTTAGGAGGAAGGGATGGAAGGGTGAAGGTTAGGAGGAAGGGAGGGATTTTATAGAAAGGATGGGAGGAGAGGATGTTAGGAGGAAGGGATGGAAGGGTGAAGGTTAGGAGGAAGGGAGGGATTTTATAGAAAGGATGGGAGGAGACGGTGTTATGAGGAAGGGATGGAAGGCTGAAGGTTAGGAGGAAGGGAGGATTTTATAGAAAGGATGGGAGGAGAGGGTGTTAGGAGGAAGGGATGGAAGGGTGAAGGGAGACCACTGTTGGGGAAGGTAAGAGTGTTCTGCCTCTCTCTCCTTTAGATAGCCATGTGATGAGGTTTGTTATATATGATCGTTATTGTTATTACTATCATTATTATTGTTATCTATGTGCATATCTTATTAGTACGACAGTCGAGAGAGGAAGTGTACAAAAAGGGAAACATTAAGCTATAACGAAGCTATAAAACTAAGCTATAACTATATATGAACAGAAATGTAAAAAAAATCAAGTTGACTCCCCTAATATCCCTTCTTCCTTCCCATCCTCCTTTTTTCAATCCCTTCCTCCCATCCCTTACAAAAAATCCCTCCCTTCCTCCTAACCTATTCCCTTCAATCCTTTCTAAAAATATCCTTCCTTTCCTCCATCCTTTCTAAAAATATCCTTCCTTTCCTCCTAGCCTATTCCCTTCAATCCCTTCCTCCTAACATCCTTTCTAAAAAATCCCTTCCATCCCTTCCTCCACTTTAACCAACACAAGTCCACCACAGTTAGATAGATAGTTAGCACCACACCACACCACAGAATGTTAGATAGTTGGAAGCGTACAAGTCCACCACAGTTAGATAGATAGTTAGCACCACACCACACCACATAATGTTAGATAGTTGGAAGCGTAACATCAGCGTAACATCGGCCGTCTAACCTCGTAAGATAATGTGGGAAAATCTGACGTTAAACAAGAAGAACAAGTCCACCAGCCAACAACGCCCCCACTCACCAGCCAACGCGCCCCCGGACAATGGCGGCGACGAGCACAGTGCCGGGGAACGCAGACGACACCGCCAACACCACGTCCTGGGGTGTTGTGCCGCCGTGCCCGGTGACGAAGGCCTCGTGAGCCGCACGCACGGACCCCATGGCTGTGCTGGGGGGTGGAAAATAGCTGTTTCTGTATGTTGGCGAAAATAGGGAGTGTTAACGCTGATCTGGGTTATAATGGACGAGTTTCACGGTCGTTTTCAGAGACACCAATATTTTTTCTTGGCCTACAATAGGTGCTTGTTCTAATGGTGCTAGTTTTATTTTGCGCAACCCCCCCCAAAGGTATATTTTGTGGTTAAAGTTAGGTTAGGTTTCTTTAAAACCTATAAGGTTAGGTTAGGTTAGGTTTCATTAAAACATAAGGTTAGGTTAGGTTTCATTTAAATTTTTTTTTTTTTATTTGCGCAAAATAAAACAAGCACCATTAGAACAAGCACCTATTGTAGGCCAAGAAAAAATAGTTGGTGTCTCTGAAAACGACCGTGAAACTCTCGTCCATTATTACCCTGATCTGGACTGGATGATAATGGGAAATACATGTGTGATAATTATATTTTAAGATTTTTTATATTTTTATTTTTTTATTCTTATTTTTTCTTTTTTTTTGATTTTTTATATTTATATTTTTGGATTTTTATATATTTTTATATTTTCAGATTTTTTATATTTTGATTTTTTTTTTTTTTTTTTACATTTTTGGATTTTTTATATTATGTGAACTTTTACATCTCGATTTTTTATATTTTTTTATTTTTCAAATTATTATTATTATTTTTTATTTCTCTACCACCCTAGAGCATCGGGGCTAGAGATACGGGTTTGTGCCCGTTGAGATACGGCAGCGCTATTTCCAGCACCATATGACACTTCTTTGCGACTAGTGACACGGATTATTCTATTTGTCTTTCAAACAATGCTGTATTGGCTTTGTTTGTGACTAAAACTATATAACATATCCACACACCCCTACGTACGCCTCCCAGTGCCAATCATAACAAGTCAGTTCACGCCTTATCAGCGGTGTTCAGCACGTGGCCGCGTCAGGCCATCACCACACACGCGTACTCACCCTCAGGCGCCGCGCAGCTCGCTGATAACCCTCATGGGAAGCAAAAATTAAGAAAAATAGACGAGACGAGATTCCATTTCGGCACAACACCCGCGCCAGCCGATGTAAACACGTGACGTCATGGTGTGAGGGCCAATCAGCGACTTTGTTTACGTGTTCGGTAGCCAATCAGCGTGGAGGGATCAGCGCGGCAGCAGCCAATCAGCGGCCTGGCATCCCTCCCTTCACCACCTCTCAGCCTATCACCGCTCAGGAACCAAGTTCAACCAACTGGGCGGGCACGTTAACTGCTTATCCCAGATATATAGACATCTTTGATGGGAAATACGGTAAGCTTTACCATTAAATGCCTTATTGATGGCATAGTAGTGACGATAACGTAGATAACACTAAAGTCGCCAGGCTTGGTACCCGGAACTCGCCGATAGGAATTCTCGCCGACGTCAGCGAGTGTTCTTATTTTCGGCTACATTTCCAGTTCTTGATCTTGATATTACAGCATCCAATATATACATTTAATAAGCTGTTACCCGTGTTTCTGCATTAAGGTATTAAATACCAGCAATAGGCTGAACTGTTAGGCTAGGTTATGTCGGTCATGTAACCAATGTCCAGGTTAGGTTATAGTGAACGAGGGGGGGGGGGGGGTAGTTATTTCAGGTTACGTTATCAATGTCAAACTTCAGTTTCAGTGTTCTGGGACAAGCGAAAAATGTTTGTGTTCAATAATGAAATAGCTTTTATTCTTCCTTTTCATCTATTAGCAGTGAAAATGTTGCCGAAAATGTCTTACGTTAGCGAGTGTTCCCCTGTCGGCGAGAGTTCTCGGTTAGTGTTTCGGCGACAGTTCCATAAACCCCAGGCAGCCTTTTAATTTTTGGAATTGCATATTTTTTCATGATATATTTTGATGCATTTCGACAATCTGCTACGTATACAGCCCATGTATTTGTTTTTCGTCAATTATTTTTTTCTTTTTTTAAGAGAGCCTGCTCTATTATTTTTTTTTTTATGGAGCAAAGATCCTTAAAATGGTATGTAAAATATATGAAAATTATTTCTAACACAATCAAACCTCGCATGTCACCCCCTAAGCCAGGGGACGTGTCTCCATCGACCTCCCCTGCTTGTAGCTATAGGTAGACTTTGGTTTCTCGACATCTCGCTAATTAAAAAAAAGACTTTTATGATAGAATTCAATGTGTATTTGAATCTAATAATTGTTTTGTGGCATTTTTTTTAATAGTGGCCCTAGCCTTGATAAAGAAAAAATATAAAACACACCATTTAAACCTAAACATATTTTTTTAGTTTCACCTCATTCCCCACCCAATTATATATTGATGTTATACTTAAAATTCATCATACCTTAACCTTAAATTTACCTAACCTAAATTACCTTAAAAAAACCTTTGAAACTCTCTTTCTGTTTTAATATTTCCTCCTTCCTACGACTTAAATATTTTCAATAGAGAAGTAACAAAGACACCTCCTGAACTAAATAGGCCCCCCCCCCTTTTTATATTCTCTTACTGTCTTCTTTATAGGGACTGGCAACTAAGCGGGTTTTTGTTACTTTTTCTGTTCCCTTGGCCAGTGCTTTATTATGTAAAATAAAAAATAAAAAACCAGGTAAAAAAATAAAAGTCGACCATATATCTAAGGTTGCAGGGAGTTTCGTACGCAAGTTGTTTCGTACCCAGGTTTTGTTAGTTGTTTCATACACTGATTTTGAGTTTTTTCGTACATACCTAGTGTCGTTTCGTAACTTTAGTAGTCAAGTTCAACTCTGAGCTGACTCAGCTGAGTGTACGAAACGACTATGGTTCATATAGACTACGAAACCACTTTTTGGTGTACGAATCTACTGGTGTATGAAACAACTTGCGTACGAACTGACTGCACCCCATATCTAATACCTATTGAGCTTATATCTGTTGTTTTTGTGCTTAGGTCCAGCATGCGGCCCCGTGTGGTTCTTGAGGGAGTGGTCGGGGAGGTGTGGCCGGGCGGGTATGACTTGGCCGACCACAACACGGCCACAAAGCTAACGTGAGTCTGGAAAGGAGTGTTACAGTTTTTGGTTAACCCCTTCACGCCCAGATCTTTCCTTTGCTATAAAAAAATTGTCTGTTGTCGAGCCATAAAATTACGAAAACTAACTGAATATACCAAATCAGTTAGTCGACAAGGATACTAAACAGGTCATATCTATAAAATATTGTTTATATTCACTAAAAATCGTGTAATGGTACCCAAATTACAATGGAAATCACGTTCTGGGTTTCAAGGAGTTAAGATTCGCATCAACCTTTATCTCCTAAACTAAACAATCTAATTATAATCTTACCTTGGAAATGGGAAATCTTTCCTTGTTTTTTTGGCTAATCAAATATAATACATGGACTGAATTAACTGAGTAAAATATAATAAATGGACTGAATGAACTGAGTAAAATATGATAAATGGACTGAATGAACTGAATAAACTATAATAAATGGACTGAATGAACTGAATAAAATATAGATAATAAATGGACTGAAATGAACTGAGTAAAATATAATACATGGACTGAAATGAACTGAGTAAAATATAATACATGGACTGAATGAACTGAGTAAAATATAATAAATGGACTGAATGAACTGAGTAAAATATAATACATGGACTGAATGAACTGAGTAAAATATAATAAATGGACTGAATGAACTGAGTAAAATATAATACATGGACTGAATGAACTGAGTAAAATATAATAAATGGACTGAATGAACTGAGTAAAATATAATAAATGGACTGAATGAACTGAATAAAATATAACAAATGAACTGAATGAACTGAGTAAAATGTAATATATAGACTGAATGAACTGAGTAAAATGTAATATATAGACTGAATGAACTGAATCAAATATAATAAATGGACTGAATGAACTGAGTAAAATGTAATATATAGACTGAATGAACTGAGTAAAATATAATAAATGGACTGAATGAACTGAATAAAATATAATAAATGGACTGAATGAACTGAATCAAATATAATAAATGAACTGAGTAAAATATAATAAATGGACTGAGTGAACTGAGTAAAATATAATAAATGAACTTAATGAACTGAATAAAATATAATAAATGAACTGAATAAAATATAATAAATGAACTGAATGAACTGAGTAAAATATAATAAATGAACTGAATAAAATATAATAAATGGACTGAATGAACTGAGTAAAATATAATAAATGGACTGAATAAAATATAATAAATGGACTGAATGAACTGAATAAAATATAATAAATGGACTGAATGAACTGAGTAAAATATAATAAATGAACTGAATAAAATATAATAAATGGACTGAATGAACTGAATAAAATATAATAAATGGACTGAATGAACTGAGTAAAATATAATAAATGAACTGAATGAACTGAATAAAATATAATAAATGGACTGAATGAACTGAGTAAAATATAATAAATGAACTGAATGAACTGAATAAAATATAATCAATGGACTGAATGAACTGAGTAAAATATAATAAATGAACTGAATAAAATATAATAAATGAACTGAATAAAATATAATAAATGGACTGAATAAAATATAATAAATGAACTGAATAAAATATAATAAATGGACTGAATGAACTGAATAAAATATAATAAATGGACTGAATGAACTGAATAAAATATAATAAATGGACTGAATGAACTGAGTAAAATATAATAAATGGACTGAATGAACTGAATAAAATATAATAAATGGACTGAATGAACTGAATAAAATATAATAAATGGACTGAATGAACTGAGTAAAATATAATAAATGGACTGAATGAACTGAATAAAATATAATAAATGGACTGAATGAACTGAGTAAAATATAATAAATGGACTGAATGAACTGAATAAAATATAATAAATGGACTGAATGAACTGAGTAAAGTATAATAAATGGACTGAATGAACTGAATAAAATATAATAAATGGACTGAATGAACTGAATAAAATATAATAAATGAACTGAATAAAATATAATAAATGGACTGAATGAACTGAGTAAAATATAATGAACTGAATAAAATATAAAAATGGACTGAATGAACTGAGTAAAATATATTGCATGGACTGAATGAACTGAATAAAATATAATACATGGACTGAAAGGAGTGTTACTGTTTATGTTAAGATTCGGAAGAGGGACCAACCATTAACTCAACAATTACTAAGATTAACTAAACAATCTACTTATCACCTTGGAAATGGGAAATCTTACCCTGTGTTTTATTGTGGCTAATCAAATATAAGTAGACTGAATATTTAATGCTCAATCATGCTGTTTAACTCGCTGCATTGACCTCTCTTCAATGTGATGTTGGGTTCTGCAGGAAATACAAAAGTCAGTGCTAGTTTAGAATTTAATAAGAAGGTAAAATAATCTTGAAATAGTCCTCGTAGGAGCCATGGACTGAGACTGTGCTCTGTATAAAGGGGAAAAAAGATATGTGAAATTACACAGTATAAATGAGCGCTTATCTTCAAAAGTCCGATAGCCCTCATAAAACTAAAAAATGGCTTCAATGTTTCAATGTCAAAATGTATATCTTGAAAAGCTACAAATATAATCATATTTGTTGTTTGGTTCAAAGAAGACATTTAAACTTGAAACATTGAGCCATTCTTAGTTTTTTATTGATGGCACTTATCGACTTTCTGAAATAAGCGCCTCATATGATTTAAGTTAAACCATTAAAGAAGATACAATTTGTGAAAGAATAAATAGATAAATAAGAGCCAAGAAAATGTAACAGGAGAAAGTCATACAGGGGAATATGAAAGAGAAAACAGTGATAGAAAGAAGAAAGAAAAGATAAACCCATGAAAAGAAAAATACTGAAAATGTAAAGAGAGAATAACACCACCTGGACAATTAATACAAACTAGATAGGTTTAATCCCCTCGAGACCCAGAGCGTAATTTCTATTGTAATTTGGCTGTCATTAGACGATTTTTAGTGAATATAAGCAATATTTTATAGATATGACCTGTTTAATATCCTTGTCCATTAGCTAATTTGGTTTATTAGTTACTTTTTCATAGTTTTATGGCTAATAACAGACTATTACATATAGCAAAGGAAAGATCTGGCATGAAGGGGTTAAAGGCAATGACGCTAGGCCTAAACTAATACTGCCTTTCCTTGACGGCCCTCAGGTCAGTTCTGGACATTGTTGGCACGGTGACTCCCAGGTGTCGGCCATCAGCTGTCATGCCGCCTTCCTGGCCACGGTGACCCACGAACAGGACGACAACCTGCTCTTCATCACCAGTGTGCGAGACAACAAGTGAGTGGGGAGGCAGGCAGGGCCGTTTCTTACCAAATGTGAACTACGCGGTTGCATAGGGCCCCTGAAGCCACCAAGGGGCTGCCATTTTTTTTTTTTTTTAATATAATCTAGTCTCTTTTCCTCTTCAAAAGCACCAGATTGATGCATTTAAATATTTAAGTCGTGCCCCCGGACGACTTTGACTCTGGACGACGACAAGCCCTTAGGGCTTGGAATCCCCCCACCATAGTTTTACAAAATAGGCCCCCCAAACAGCATTTGGCATAGGGCCCAAAATGTTCTCCTTTTCACGAGTAATTCTACTCATCTAGGTACTCACCCTGAGAGCCGAGAGATGAGCAATGTCCAGTACACGTTTCTGTCTCCACTGCCTTCAGGTTTTACTTATTGAAGCGGCTGGTGGAGCGCTGCCCCACCCTGCTGTTCCACCCCCACCGGGAGAACCAGCTGTTCGTCGCCTCGGCCTCATGCAAGGTTTACAGCATCAATGTGGGTCAGTATCGCTAGTCTTGTTATTAACATACTCAATTATCGATGTGTTTCAGCATGGTTATTTTCTTAAATGTGCCAAAATACTCCTGGAATGTTATGATTGCCCCTGTTCCTCGTTTAACGCAACCTCACTACGAAAATTCAGAGCTACGCAACAAAATATCGACCAAAATTAAAATAATGTGTCAAACAAAAATAAAGATACGCACAAAATAGTGTAAGTCTTAGAAATCAATGGAAAAAGTATTCGTTTAACACTTTTTTTTTGCCTAACGTACGATTATTAGGAACGTAACGTGCATTTTTTACTCTTTCCCCGGGCTGTTCCTCCTCGATCATCTCTTTCCCCGGGCTGTTCCTCCTCGATCATCTCTTTCCCCGGGCTGTTCCTCCTCGATCATCTCTTTCCCCGGGCTGTTCCTCCTCCATCATCTCTTTCCCCGGGCTGTTCCTCCTCCATCATCTCCTTCTCTTCCTTTCCCTTCTCCACATTAACGTTTACTTTCCTTAGTCACCTTTTTTCCTATTTTTCTTGAATGAGGAATGGTGTATGTAATGTATGTAAATGTATGTGAACAGTGATACCTTGAACTTCGTGTATGTAGTCTATATCTCTATATATCTTATCTCTACTTCATACCCCTCCCCCCCCAGAGGACGGCAGCGTGGTGGTGATGGAGGGCCACAGGGGGCCGGTGTTGGGCATAGAGGCGGGGGCTAGGTCGCCGGTGGTGCTGACCTACAACCGGCGGGAGGTGCTGCAGTGGTCGTGGCCCTCCATGGCCCTCACCACCCGCCTCCGCCAGCACCAGCCCCTGCCTGTTGTCTGGGTAAGCACTGGGACCATGGTGGTGAGGGTGAATTATTAAGATGGTGACTGTAGTCTGTAATAAATTATAGGGATGATGGTTGAGCACTGGGATGATGGTTGTGATGGTGAATTTGAAGAATGATGAAGATGGTGACTGTAGTAAATGATAGGGATGATGGTGGTGATGAATAATTAAGATGACTAGTAAATGATGATGGTGATGGTGATGGTGATGGTGATGGTGGTGATGAATTACTAACCCCTTCACGCCCAGATCTTTCCTTGACTATAAAAAATTGTCTGTTGTTAGCCATAAAATTACAAAAAGTAACTTAATATGCTAAATTAGGGAGACAGTAGATAAAGGACTTTTGTGTTGTATATGCTCCACCACCTCATGTGTTGTGTGTGCGGCAGGCAGGACACGTGTGGCAGCGGGATGAGCTGGTGGTGGCGTACAGCAGCGGCAGTGTGCTGCTGTGGCCGGGGCGGAACAACAGCATGGAGATCCACATCGAGCCGCCGGAGGGCCTGGAGCTGCAGTTCAAGGCTTTTGCTGCTTCAAGGGGTGGTGAGTGGCTGGTGGGGGGCGGGCTGAGCCACCTGCTGGTCACCTACTGCCTGGTTACCCGGTGTGTGGCGCAGGTGGTGCAGCTGCCGGCCTCCTGCACCGACGTGGCCCGGCCCTTCTTCCTGCCTGTGGTCCATCCCAGGTATCCACAGGTGGTGGGCATCGTGACGTCAGGCGGCGTGCTCAACATTATCGACTTCACCACCACCACCAAGCTGAAGACACTGAGGACACAGCGATACCTCATAGGTGTGTATGTGTGTGTGTGTGTGTGTGTGTGTGTGTGTCCTTCCTCATATCTTCTCTATCCGTGCCTATTCCTCATTTCTCTTCTATCCTTACCTATTCCTCATATCTTCTCTATCCTTGTCTACCTCAGAAAACATCAATCTTTTTATCTCTTCCTACTTCCTCGTACCTTCTCTTCCCTTTCTTCTCTCTTCTTCCTTGCTCGGATCTTCTCTACCCTTACCTACCTCATAAAACGTCAATCTCTGCTCTCATCCCTCAGGTTCCGTGTCGGTGAGTGAGTGCAGTGGCTTCCTGGCGGTGACTTATGACAACTCCACCACGAAGGTCTATCCCCTGAGGGCCTTATTCCCCCCCGCCGGCCCCGAGGAGGTGACGCCGGCAGCCTGGAACAAGGAGGAGGTGGCCTTCGAGATTGTGGAGAAGAGGGAGAAGGAGGAGCAGAAGGAGGAGAAGGAAAGGGAGAGGAGGAAGGAAGTGACGAAGGATTTACAGGTTGGGTTTGGGTTTTGTTTTGTTTGTGTGTTTGCGTTTTGTGAGGGGATGTGAAAAGCTTGATTATGCAAAGTTATATTGAAATTTGTTGGAAGAATGAAGTACTTATATGGTTTGTTATGTCCTTTCTGTTCTGTCCTTGTTCTGTCAATTCATTCTACAATCTTCTGTCTATTCTGTCTACTACTCTACTTCTTTCTACTGCTGCACCACCTTCTACCCCTCACATCCACTGTCTAGACCTCGACAATCTATTCTTCAATCTACAATCTTCTCTCGTCATCTGTCAATCTTCGGTCAATCTTCTACAATCTTCTGTCATCTGTTGTCAATTTTCAATCAAGTCATTCTACAACCCTCTGTCTATCTATGCCCTCTACAGGAGTTACTGGACAAGAACAAGTGGTGTCGCATCCTGCTGGAGTTTGGTTCCTTCCCGGAGAGGTACAGGCGGGTCATCTGGGCGTCCGTGTTGGAGCTGCCTCGGAACTACTCTGTGTTCAGCACTCTCCTGGACAAGGGGATCCACCCAGCTTACCGGGAGCTTGGCGACACCCTGCAGCTGTCTGACACTGGGCTGTTCAAGGCATTACAGAGGTGGGGATGAGAGAGGGAGAATGGGGGAGGTGGAAGAGGTGATATGAGGCGCTTATTTCAGAAAGTCAATAAGTGCCACAAACAAAAAACTGAGGAAATGGCTTCAAAGTTTTTCTACTGTATGTTAAAAATGTCACATCTTTGAAGGGGAGCGTCACACGATTATTTCCGGAAATATTCGTGTGACGCTCCCCTTCAAAGATATGACATTTTGAACATAGAAAAACTTTGAAGCCATTTTCTCAGTTTTTAGGGACTGACGCTTCCTTATTTTCTTATGTTCATATTTTCCCAGATATATTTTTCCAGAACCTTGTCTTGCCTGGCGCACTGGGCTCCCTTCCTGGCCAGCGTGGATTACCTGCCCACCTTTGTGTTCCCCTTCGTCAAGGTGTACAGAACCAACCCACTCCTTGCCTTCGAGGTCGCTGCCACCGTCATAGGTGAGTGCGGATAACCTGTGATGCTTCGTGTTTGAGTTTATTTGGTTTTATGGAGTTCTCCCTCCTCTCCTCTTTCATCTCCTTCATCTCCCTCCTCCCCTTCCTCCTCATCTCCCTCCTCCCCTTCCTCCTTCATCTCCCTCCTCCCCTTCCTCCTCATCTCCCTCCTCCCCTTCCTCCTCATCTCCCTCCTCCCCTTCCTCCTCATCTCCCTCCTCCCCTTCCTCCTCATCTCCCTCCTCCCCTTCCTCCTTCATCTCCCTCCTCCCCTTCCTCCTCATCTCCCTCCTCCCCTTCCTCCTCGTCTCCCTCCTCCCCTTCCTCCTCCCCTTCCTCCTCCCCTTCCTCCTCATCTCCCTCCTCCCCTTCCTCCCCTTCATCTGCTTCATTCTCCCCATGCAGTAAACTGGTGTCGCCTGTGGTTTGAGTTCTGGCCTGAGGCTGGGGTGACGGTGATGAACCTAGTGGAGCAGCTGGTGTGTGAGGCCGACAGCTGCCTCCTGGCCCACCTCATGCGCCTCGGGGCCACGGCAAAGTGCTACGTGTGGCCGGTGCTGACCTCCGCCTTGTCCAGGGTCAGTGCTGATTGGTTGACAGTGTTTGGGTTTTTGTTACATTTTATATTGACGTAAATTATGCAGTGCTATATTTTTTCTTTATGTGTGTAGATTTGCTTGTGTTTTTCCTTTTAACTTGGGACCCAGAACGTAATTTCCATTGTAATTTGAGTACCATTAGACGATTTTTAGTGACTATAAGCAATATAATATAGATATGACCTGCTTAGTATACTTGTCCACTAACTAATTTGGTATATTTAGTAACTTTTCGTAATTTTATGGCTTGACAACAGACAATTTTATATAGTAAAAGACAGATCTGGGCGTGAAGGGGTTAACTCCCTGTCCCCTCCAGGTGTTGTCCAGCAGTGACTGGCTAGTGCTGTGGGACCACTTGCTGTCCAGCCCGCCCTCCCTCCTCCCCTGTGTCCTCGCCGCCTTCACCCTCGCCTCCCGCCGCTCCCTCCTCTCCTGCAGCGATGTGGAGGAGGTGGATGTGAGTGTGTGCATGTGTTTTTATGAGGTGGATGCGAGTGTAAAAAAAGAAAAAGATGGGAGCATATGCTGTGCTGCGCGTGGCATTCGGTGCTCATCTCCGTGGCATTAACCCATAGAGCCTGTGGTGGGTGAGGACCCGTTACCCCGGGACACAGGGCTAGTGTGACACCCGGGTTACCACAGTTACCTTCCCCAGGTTACCCCAGGTACCCATTTATCAACCCCGAAAGGAGGGAAGAACAGCTGGGTAGGCTGGTCACTGACTTGCCCTGGCCCGGGATCGAACCAGGGCCCACAGATTCGTAGCCAGGCACGCTAGCCACTGCACCACGGAGGTGACAACGTGGGGATGTGAGTGTGGTCGTGTGTTTTAATGAGGTGGATGTGAGTGTGTTTGTGTGTGTTTATTTCATAGTCTTATTTACCCATCTGTAACTTCATGATGTTTTACGTATATATTTCTTTTCACTTTTCTAATTTTATTTATTTGGAATGTTTATTTTGGGTGTTTACATATTTAGGATGTGTATTTTTGTGCTTGAGTTGCGATGGTTTTCGTGCCACCTAATTTGGTATTTCAGAGAGTTTAGAGTGACAACCTTGTTCTGTATTCATTATAGATGTTTAGTTTAGTTGATAAATACAGTTTTTAATGTAAAATTTGTTAGGTTTGTTTTAGCGGATATCATGTGTAGTGTGTGTGTTTGCGTCTAATCATTATCTTCCCTTCTCTCATTTTATATATTTATTAAAGTGATTTGTTATATTGGGTCACTACTGTACTGTATGTGTGCCTGTATTTGCCTCTAATAATTCTCCTCCCCGTCCTCTACATAAGACACGACATAAGAAAATAAGGAAGCTACAAGAGGCTGCGAGACCTACACGAGGTAGTTCCTGTTACTTAACACTACCTACATCCACCTCTCTTCCCCATCCATGAATTTATCCAGCCTCCTTTTAAAGATCCCAATTGACTCCGCACTAACTACCTGTCTACTGAGTCCATTCCAATCATTTACCACCCTATTTGTGAACCAGTTTTTCCCTATTTCCTTTTTAAATCTACACTTTTCCAGCTTGAATCCCTTACCAAAATATGAGAGGCTCCATGTTTATACCCTACATTCTCCAACTCACGCAGCTCTACTACTGCCAAGAGTCGTGGGTGTCCGTCAAGAAGGTGCTCCACAAGGCCTACGACATTCACAAGAGGAAGAGGGAGGTACACGCCCTGGACAAGACATTCGGGGCCTTCACGCCACTCCCCGCCGGTGGCCTGCCTCTCTTCACCATCGGGCCCAGACCTGCCTCTCTCACAACCAAGGTTAGTTGTTTTCTTCTTTTACATCACAAAGGACTGGCCAAGGGCAAAACAAAAAAAGAAGTAACAAAAAGCCCGCCTAATTGCCAGT
Organism: Chionoecetes opilio; assembly: GCA_016584305.1. Classification (NCBI taxonomy): domain Eukaryota; kingdom Metazoa; phylum Arthropoda; class Malacostraca; order Decapoda; family Majidae; genus Chionoecetes; species Chionoecetes opilio. The sequence continues at coordinate 106,680 of JACEEZ010025968.1, read as the reverse complement.
CCCTATAAAGAAGACAGTAAGAGAATAAAGAAGGGGGGTGGGCCAATTTAGTTCGGGAGGTGTCTTGTCACTCCTCTCTTGAAAAGATTTAAGTCGTAGAAAGAGAGTTCCAGAGGGTGTTCTTTCTGTTCCTCTTTTGTTGCTTGTCTGTTGATGAGTTTGACTGTTTTTAACCTGTTTTTTATTTATGTTCATCTACTGAATTTTTGTGTTTAGATATGCCGCACTTAATTTTTTGGGTACCTTTCCTTTGAGTGATTTAAAAAATATCTTTATTCATGCATTGATTTATTACTTGATCTAACTGTCTAACAGAATCAAGGAAGCCAAAAAAAATGTATATGTAGACAAGAAAACTTTCACTCGTCTTATACAGTAGAAGCTCGATTTAACGAAACTCAAATTAGCGGGGGGGGGGGGGGGAATCCTTTATTCCATTTTTCAAAGCTAGATATAGCAGAAAGTTCAGCTAAATGTAGCAATATTTGGTGCGGTTCCGCTAACGGCCGCCGACCCAAGCGTTTGGGTAGGCTTGGGTGGCTATACAGACCATTGCAGAAACACTCCCGTTTTTACGTAAGAATCGGTATATCGTGCTATATCCGGAGCCGATAACGTAAGTTTGATTTACCAAAATCGACCTTGGGTGAATTATTCCATTCTATCAAGCTTTTATTGTATTAACATAGTATTTATCTTCTTTGACCTTCATCTTTAGCCTTTTCATGCACTTCCCCTTCCCTTAACCACTGCTTTCACTCCTCCCAGGAAGATGAGGAGCAAAGGCTGCATGTAAGGAAGAGCCCCACCACCACCACCACCCCCAGCAGGCTCCCCCACCAGGCCTCCCCACGCCCCTCCTCCACACCTAACCCTCAGCGTCAGGAGGAACAGGAAGAGATGGGTAAATATGCCGTGTTGTATGTTGCACGTTTATCCCCTTTGTATCTGCTGTGTTTTGAGTGACTTGTTCTTGTATAATTCATTGCATTTGTTACAGTCCATCATCATCATCATTCTGTTTATCGTCAGATTTTCCCATAATGTCTTATGAGGCTAGACGATCGATGATACGCTTCCAATTCTATTGTCGGCATTCATCATTTAAATTTGCGGCATGAGCTTTATGCCCCCGATGCTCTTTCAGACAGGCAACTCCAGTTTTCGGCTGAGGGCCAAGGTAGATCAACCCCTTGAGGCCCAGAACGTAATTTTCGCCAGTTTAACGTGCAGCGAGCATAGTCACTCACTCTTCATCCCCTGCCTGTGTAACGCTGACCTCCACAACCCCACCTTCTACCGTCCCCATCTGGTGTTTGTGTGTTTTTGGTCACAATAATCTGTCCTCAAGATGTGCTGCTCTATTAACCCCTTGAGACCCAGAACGTAATTTTCATTGTAATTTGTCTACCATTGGATGATTTTTAGTGAATATAAGCAATATTTTATAGATATGACCTGTTTAGTATCCTTGTCCACTAGCTAATTTGGTATATTCAGTTACTTTTCGTATTTTTATGGCTAACAACATACAATTTTATATAGCCAAGGAAAGATCTGGGCGTGAAGGGGTTAATTCATGACGCATCTGCTACTATTTACTCCCATCTAACAAGCCTGTGACTGGCCAACGGTATACAATAATACAGTAAAACCTCTCATATCCGGACTAATTGGGCC
>JACEEZ010025968.1:82500-102500 GCA_016584305.1 Chionoecetes opilio | reverse complement strand
AAGCTTATGTATAATGATAGGTAGAATGATAAAGCTAATGTATAATGATAGGTAGAATGATAAAGCTAATGTATAATGATAGGTAGAATGATAAAGCTATTATGTAAATGATAGGTAGAATGATAAAGCTTTGATGTAATTAAATTGATGATGGTAGAATGATAAAGTCTAATGTATAATGATAGGTAGAATGATAAAGCTTATGTATAATGATAGGTAGAATGATAAAGCTAATGTATAATGATAGGTAGAATGATAAAGCTAATGTATAGACCGCTGAGACTTTTGTGGGGTAAAATCATCGTCTTTACTCTTCGTAGTTTATGTATATCCTTATTATAGTTAGTTTATTATATATTTTTGTCTATTCTCTGTATATTATTATGTACATATATATTACCCAGTTTGTGCTTATTTACCTGCTGTAGATGTGTGTTTATACTTATACAGTAAAGGGAAAGGGAAATTTTAACCCCTTGAGACCCAGAACGTAATTTCCATTGTACTTTGGGTATACCATTACACGATTTTTAGTGAATATAAGAAACGTTTTATAGATATGTAGCCTGTAGATAGATAGCCTTTTTAGATAATACCTGTTTAGTATCCTTGTCGACTAACTAATTTGGTATATTCAGTTAGTTTTCGTAATTTTATGGCTAACAACAGAATTTTTTATAGCAAAGGAAATATCTGGGGGGTTAAGGGAAATATCATTGTGTTTTCTTTTCTTTTCCCTTCCCGCAGTGTATGTGATTGGTCAGCGGGAGTTGAAGCGGCAGGAGGAGAGTGTCTCAGCAGCATCAGGCGGCTGCGGCAGCGACACCTGGCCACCGGCATGACCTGAGTGCCACCCGGTGACCCCTGGGTCGTGCGAGGTCACCCGGATGCCGTGCAGGATAGGGTTGAGTGCCTGTCATCCGTCTTAGGTCAGTGCATCCATCACTCTGGCATTAGTGGGTCATCCATCTCATCATCACTGCTGCTGTATAAAGTCCATCATGTCATCCATCTTTAGCTTTATATATGGTCAGAAATATTAGTGAGGCAAATTTTCTGCTTCAGTTAATGGAGATGTAGTGAGGTTACATAAGGGAACAAAAGAAAATAAGGAAGCTACAAGAGGCTGTGAGACCTACACTTGGTAGTTCCTGTTGGTGATCAGCCTTTGTTCTTTGGCTTCATTTGAAAGTATTTGTTCTCCATTCGTTTATGTTGCTTAAAAGCTTTAATTTCTTGATATCAGAGGTTAAGAGTACATAGGCTGTCCCGTTTTCTTATTAGTATAACTGAATACATTGAGGGAATGCTTTAAAATATGCTATATTATATTTTTTCATATTCCTAGCTTTCTCAAACAATTTTGGTGGCACGTAACTAAAAAAAAGGTCTGCTTTTCGTTTTCACCACGGAGAAATAAACTGCCAGGGTAAGGGATCCAACCCTCTGCCCTCGTCCCCTGCCATGACACACAGGGGATACTCCAATACAGAGACATGCATGCTGTGCCCCGTGGCTATCGTGTAGTCTATCCACATTTAAGCTTTGGCCTACCAGTAGCCTACCGTATTTTTGGGGCCGACTTATAGGGCATGTTTAGGCCTAACCCGTAATCTTGAGCTAATAATCTTGAGGTCGACTTGTATGCCGCAATTTACGGTATCTTATTTGTTTCTCTTTATATGACCTGTTTAGTATCCTTGTCGACTAACTAATTTGGTATATTCAGTTAGTTTTCGTAATTTTATGGCTAACAACAGAATTTTTTATAGCAAAGGAAATATCTGGGCGTGAAGGGGTTAAGGGAAATATCATTGTGTTTTCTTTTCTTTTCCCTTCCCGCAGTGTATGTGATTGGTCAGCGGGAGTTGAAGCATACATACATATCATACATAACCTCTAAAGAGTCCTAAATCATATATAGGAATAATAAATTTAGGGAAGGATATATTTTATTATATTTAATTTTTTGCACTCATACTTTTGTAAATTTTGTACACAGGCATCCTTTTTCCTTCCTAGGAGTGGAAGGATGGCAAGTGAAGCTCAAAGATGAATTATTACACAAATCTATATCTTGGCTCGAAAGTGTCAATATTACTCAGCACAACAGTCCTGCACTAGCATGGCCTGTCTCGCTCTCACTTTTACCTACATAGCATTTTATAGAGTCACTAGTCCACACTCGGAACAACAATAATCCCCCGTATCGGTTTGTCGTCTTCTCATTTTTCCCCCGTTCATATGGCCTTATATCTGCCTTACATATGCAGTGGCACAAACACAGCAGTTAGTTCACGAGAATACTCAGTACAATCTGCTAATTACACATCCTAAACATACAAAACAATTTTATGCAAATTGATAAATGTTTACATTATAAATTTTTGGTTGAACTGATAACATAAGAAATTTAACAATTTTCATAACATCATTCTATACATGGAGTAAACTGCAGCATGTGTTGAGTGTTTGTAGGAGTGAAGTGTTCTGTGTGCTCTCCTTCATCACCTTGTCGTTGGTACTTGCAAAGTGTCTAGATAGGATCAAAGTATCTTATCTGATCTCCCTCATCATACTCTCTTATCATGTGTGGGAAGACTTTATGTATGGAAAAAATAATAATAAATCTAGTTTTGTTTTCAGCTTTTGAATGCTTTGTCACTGAGTCTTGCTTGCAGCATTTGAGAGTTAAAATTGTCAGCAGATATAATAGGAAATAAAAAAGTACAGTACTCCTCCATAGGAAATAAATGAGTTGTGGTGATAACATTGAGGCTCTTGAGGCAGCCTGATGTCTCGTTTGAAAGTGTTAGAACTACAGGACTTGGTGCAGTAATGGGCAATTTTCAAAGCTACGCCATCAGATTTCTCTAGCTTCACTTTCTTCATCTCTCATTTCTTTTGCACTTTGACTAAACTACACTTTTATTAAGAACCGTTTCAGTTTTTGTATTCAAGTGTAATTCTGATATGCTCCGAAGAAGCACAGGGAATTTACGGTCATTGATAGATCATTCTGGCTCAAAAGAAGTGACAGCGCTAGACACCTGGTGGCGTTAGCATTTCAGAAAGTTGCTCATTCCCTTGATGTATAAATGTCCCTGGAGTCACAGCATACCTGCAGCTCCTAAGACTCGCCCACACCCCCGTTCTGCCTTGCCATTATAGTTATTTTTTTATTATGGTCAAAATGCACTAAGGAAGCCACACCCCCTGCCTCCCCTTCTATTCTAAGGGGCAGCTGATTGGTGCATTCCTCGTATCATCACTACCAATCACAATATCTTCACTACTTAACAGCGGCGTGACCACTGGACAGAGCAATCTTCACTACAGAGGGTGACAAAATAAAAAATCCCTTTGTAGTGAAGATTGCTCTGTCCAGTGGTCACGCCCTGTTAAGTAGTGAAGATATTGTGATTGGTAGTGATGATACGAGGAATGCACCAATCAGCTGCCTCGTAGAATAGAAGGGCAGGCAGGGGGCGTGGCTTCCTTAGTGCATTGTGACCATGATAAAAAAAATAGACTGTAGTCACTACCTGGCTCTGTACACTCCAACACTGATCAATCATTACCCAATACCTCCTCATCTCTTCTTGAGCATACGTAGTAAGGTACAACTTGGATATCAGTTTTTCTGCAAAGTGACGGGTAAAAGTGGTAGTACAAAAGTTGTGCATGCGCGATGCACCCTGCTGGCTGATGTTCGGAATCAATTTTTGGGGGGTATTACGATAGAAAATATGACTTAAGCCTACGATGTCATATTATACATACAAGTACTTAATACAGAGCCAGTATTAAGTAAACATCTTTGTACAATTCATAAGCCATACATATATTTGTAACAATCATACAATAAAAACAGCCACAAAAAAGTCTTAAGCAAGGAAATACTTCATTACAGTATCATTATAATATTACAAGATCGTTAATATTTACAAATAAAAGTTTAGTAACCTTATGAATTTTTTTTTTTGATACTTAAATTATATCACAAGTGTCAAATGAAAACCATTTTTGGTATAAGGCAGGCTGTTGGACATAGTGCCACATGTATTGTTTCACCACCTTCACTTTATTATACGCACACACAAGGCTGAAGCATTCCTAACACGAGGTTATCCGCAGTATACACAGTGTTTGGTGAACATGCAATGGAGTTGTGCCTACTTAGTACCTTGACAAATATATTGCCCTCAATATACATCATAACAGACGAGTTTCAGGTCAAAACAAATCAAAAATTGAAATAGGATACTGTCACAGGTAAAAGATGTGAGAGTTTTAATATGAGAACCATCTTTTCTTGTAAAATAGTGCAGAGATGTGAAAGAAACAATGGTTTAATTTGTTGAGAAATCACACGATACTTAAGTGGCCTATGATTAGGCGTTGCTAAAATAGTAAAGACTTAAGTGCAAGTAATCTCGACTCTAAATGCATCAGCCATGACTTTAGACACCCCACGGGACACAATTAGTCAAATAGTCAGTACTTGAATAAGTCATATGACAGGCAGTTTTGTTCTGCAACTTATATTGACCCAACGAACATCAGCCTTAGTTAGACAGCCACGACTCACAAAACACATAAGTACTTGAATTGGATGCATTAGTTAGGGAATTCAATACCACAGAATAGTTGCTTAGACACCACATCACATAAAAATAATCCTAGTGTGTCATTTAGGGAATTCAAATAGCAACAGTTAATGTCCATAACACCACTGTACATATAGGCTGTGTTTACATAGAACATTCCGAACTAAATTGGCCTACCCTTGGTTATATTTTATTCTCTTACTGTCTTAAAAAAAAGAAGCTATGTATGTAGGTTTATAATGGAATTTTTGGCCTGTAACACCAAACACTGCCTCTATCCCTTCTCAAATTTGAGGCGCTTATTTCAGAAAGTCGATAAGCGCCATCAATAAAAAACTTAAGAAAATGGCTTCAAAATGTTTCAATGTTCAAAATGTCATATCTTTTGAACCAAGTATACAAAATTATAAATTTTGTATGCTTGGTTCAAAAGATATGACATTTTGAACATTGAAATATTTTGAAGCCATTTTTTTAGTTTTTTATTGATGGCGCTTATCAACTTTCTGAAATAAGCGCCTCAATTACTGTGTGAAGAATTATTATGAATGCTATAGGCCTGTCTAAATCTAAGAGCTCTTACGAAATCTAAATTGGAGTTACATATGGCTGCCAACATGGGCGACAGATTGACTCACAAAATTCACTCTAGTTTGCATCCTAAACAAGTACTTCCATTCCCACAATGAAAAGTACATGCTTTCAACTTTAACTGATGAGGGTAGTTTGGATGTAAGGCCATATTAGTATATAGATTGTTAGCGAGTGACGCTGCTTGGGAGTTTCTGTGTGTGTGTGTGTGTGTGTGTGTGTGTGTGTGTGTGTGTGTGTGTGTGTGTGGGGGGGGGATGGAAGATTGTCATCGGAATAAGCTTTGACGTCATTGCAATTTGGCTGCTGTTTCCTTCCATCCACAAAGAATTAAAGGTATGATGTCTTAATCTTGGAAAATAATACATGATCTGATCAGATATACATACACTGCAAGCTTCTAGATATGTAGCAGAATGCATTTGTTATGCCTTCTGAGAACCTGAAACTCGTCCGTTACATTTCCCGATGAGAGAACACACATGACCCTACCTATTCCTGACCTATATCTTGGTCCACTAGGTGACCTCTGCGTAGTCTGAGGTTGAATACTCTATTGTTTTCCTGCTGTGCACCCTCCAGTCCCCCCTGGGAGCTGGGGGAGAGCTGGGGTGTTTGCAGCACTGCCTCCCCCACCTCCTGGTCCACCATCACCTGCACCCCTGCCATGTTCTCCCCCAGGATCAAGTCAATGTCCTGCTGACCCCACACGGGCGGGTTGACCTCCTCTCCGTCCTGGGGTTCATCAGGGGGTCGTGCGGGAGGACCCTCCTCGGCCACTATGTCCCACACCTCCCCCCCCTGGCCCCCCTGCTGGTCCTCGGCACCTCCACCTTGTAGAGGGTCTCGTGGCACAGCGGGCAGGAGTCCTGGACGTAGAGCCACTTGCGCAGACACACGCTGTGGAAGAAGTGGTTGCAGCGGGTGATGCGTGCGCTGTGCAGGGCCTGGAAGCAGATGGCACACACGTCGTCGTGCTTCAGCAGCTGATCCTCCGACGCCTCGGGCAGGGAGTTGATCTTGTTGACGGCGGTGCGTCTCTTCATGAAGACCGTCCAGCCGTTGCGTGCCTCGCACCAGATGTTGAAGTAGGCGTGGATGCACATCATGATGGCGCGGATGGAGCCGCCGGACTCGAAGAGGTAGATCCACGCGCCGTTGAAGAAGAGGAGGATGCCAAACACAAATTCCACGCTGTTCCCGAAGGCGCGGATGTAGTAGACGTAGTCGTCGAGGCGCTCCCAGAAGGCGGCGCGGTAGGCGTCGACCAGGAAGAGGCCGTAGATGAGCACGGACACGATTGTCTTGACCACCACCTGCACGGAGAAGGCGGAGACGGCCAGCAGCCAGGTGGACAGCGGGTAGAAGGACCAGAGGATGTAGAGGAGGAGGGCGGGCAGCAGCACCAGAAGCAGGCACACCAGCAGGGCCCGGGCGTGGCGGTAGAGGGCGGGGTTCCTGGAGGCACTGAGGGACATGAGCACTGGGTTCACCATGTTGTGGATGAAGTGCAGCATGGCGGTGAACAGCAGGCAGAAGTTGCGGCACAGCCTGATGAAGCGCTTCTCCCCCTTCATGATGGTGAGGCCGCTCTGCTCGGCCAGGATGAAAGAAGAGGATGGCGCACACGGTGCCCATGCTGCGGTCGTCGTCCTCCACCGTGAGCAGCACCATCTGGAAGGCCACCCCGACGTAGTGGCTCATGTAGGACACGATGCTGGTCATGCCCAGTAGCGCCACGGCCGTCTCGCAGCCCTGCGTCATCACCGCCTTGAAGATGACGTACATGGAGGCCGGGTCCAGGTCCCACAGGGTCTGCTGCTCCCCCCGGGCGTACAGGAACTCCCCCAGCAGGACCACCACGTGGTTGGCTGCGCGCACCAGCCAGAAGGTGCGCAGCACGTTGGGCACGTTGAGCCGCACCCACTCGCTCTCCAGCAGGGAGTGGAGGCCAAACTCCCTCATGACGGTGCGGGCGTAGTGGTAGCCGCCCACCACCACCTGGGAGCCCCGCACCACGTTGCTGGCCACCACGTACTTCACCACGGCCAGCGGCAGCAGGGCGGCAAAGAGCGGCACGGCGGAGAGCACGGCCTCGGGCAGCGGCAGCAGCATGGAGAAGCTGGGCAGGAGGAAGGAGAAGATGAGGAGGCGGTGCAGCAGGGGGTGTGAGGGCCCGGAGTGCAGCAGGATGAAGAGGTAGCCCAGGCCGCCCTGACACAGGTAGTTGGCTCCCAGGGTGGAGAGTGTGGTGCCGCTGCCGCCCATGGCCGTGGTGTTGAGGGAGAGCAGGCTGTACAGCAGGGGTGGGCTCTCAGACTGTGGTGGGGCGCCAGGTACAGCAGGGTGGCCACGTTGAGCTGGTAGCCCACCACCACCACCACCAGGCTGCCCACCACCAGGTACACCTGCATGAGGCGCTGGGAGCTCAGCAGGAACACCACCGTGGCTAATAAGTACACTGCAAGGCAACACACGGCATCAGTAACCACACCACACTGAGGGATTAAACACAGGTGAGCTTTGCATTATAAACACCACGTATGAAACTAAACTGTAGTACCTTTGAAGTGCCGAAGACACTATTAAAAATACGTATGTAAGTCTTCAATAATTTCCCTGTCTCGGAAGTCAAAGGTTAGGTTGCTCACAGGCCTCAACCTAAAGCTACAGAAATGTTTCAATACCAGACAGCAATCCTTACTACTCCAAGAACTAACTTTGTAACTGTTTTGCATAGAATATACTAGGCCGTGAAAGCAGTCACCCCCCTACGGGCTCTTTGTTAGCCCGTGTGCTCCACCCAAAAAAGGAGCACAATAGAAAACAACAACATAGAATAATGATATACAGTAGAAGCTCGATTTAGCAGAAAAATAAACATTCCATTTTCCAATGCTAGGTATAGTGGAAAATTCAGCTAAATGTAGCAATATTTGGTGCGGTTCTGCTAATGGCTGCCAACCCAACCGTTTGAGTAGGCTTGGGTGGCCATACAGACCACTGCAGAAACAGGATTTACCGGAAATGATTTTATGGAATTTTTTTTTATATCGAGCTACGTCAAGAGCCAATAACGGAAGTTCGATTTACCAGAAAATTTTATTTACCGGAATCGGCCGTGGTTGAAAGCCTCCAAATATTGTATATTCACCTGATTAAGTCTAAAAGACCCAATTGATTTTGACCTCAAAGAATCAATTTCTGTAAAGATATGGAAAATTCTTTGAACACTGCACTCACGCATCCACCTTGAAGCAAGCATGTGCAGACTCGCCAAGGAAGCAAGGTAGAAAAGGGCACGACACACAAATGACACCTGCCTTACACTGTTTATCTTTGATGTGGTGGCAGTACAAAACTGAAACCTCTGTTACTCACCTAATATAAACATGAGTATTTTGGCAAGAGTGAGAGCAATGGTGGAGAACATGGGGTAGTCTTCCAGGTCCACGGTGGTGTCGTTCTCGGCGGGCCGGTACCTCAGCTCCTCACTCTGCAGGTGCCCGAATCCCTCATCATTCAGGAATGGATTTTCATCGCCAAAGAAACTGGAGTATCTGGGGAGTGACGAAGCACCTTAGCACAATAATAATAATAATTTTATTCTCACCCGAAGGGGTGAAAGAACTGAAGAACCCAAGACTGGGTTCTGACTGAGGTGTATGTGTCCTTAGCTAAGCGTGTAATGAACATAAATACACCAGAACCACTTCAGTCAAGTGGAACGTTCTTATTGACAGAAATGGTTAACGCACTGTGGTTAGGTGCAAAATCTGGTGTTGCAGCACAGGTTCAAATCCGGTGCAGGGGCATGGAAAAAGGAAATGATTTATTTCCGAATTATGAATTACCAGCCTGAGTCCTGTGTCTGTTGGAAGGACATACGGGATTTCAAAAGGTACATGTGGCCCAGGGCAATGTGAAACCTCTGTCGGATCCACACAGAATTCCCCATAGAAGCATCACCTGGCTCCATATTACGGCCACTATGCAAGTCTCTGTCGACAGGGCTTGGATATTCCCCCCTTGACCAAGACTGCCCCTTCAGGAATCCCCTCAGAATACCTCAACACCAAGAAAGAGTAGAGAGAAGATAAGAAGAACGAAGACCTCCCACCCCCCCCATCACAATTTCTAACACCCACGTCATCCCACATCCCAGGCATCCTAGGAAGGTACACAAGAGACAAAGCTGAGGTGTACGTGTCCTTAGCTAAGCGCACTGACGAAGAACCTGCAGATGGAGACGCGAGACCCACCTGACGAAGACGGTAACCGGACGTTTTGACCTCGGATGTTTTGGCCGTTATGTTATGTTATGTTAGGGTAGGTCAGGTTAGTTTTTTTTTTTGAGACCTAGGATTAGTGAGACGGTTAGTTTACACCCGTGACCAAAACGTCCGTGGCCAATATGTCCTACACTCCACGAAGCCTTGACTCACCTGACGTGCATGTTATTGGAGAACCCGAAGCAGGATTTTAATATTTCATCCATTATGAAGAGCGGCGGGACCCTGAGCGCCGTGTCCAGGATGCTGAGGGCCTGTGCGGGGAGGCTCATGGTGGAGGGTGTCGCGCCGCCCCACGGGAGGACCTACGCGAGGGAGGAAGGAAAGGGAACACTCGCCCGCCGCCTCTTTCCCTTGGTTTGTTTACACCTTGTTGTGACGTCACGGCGATGTCACGGCCTTTAAACTTGATATATAAATGGTAATATAAGCCTTATGCACCGTATTTATCTCTAACTACAGTGATATTTTGTCGTCTAGAAATGCTACAGTGGTCTTTATCATTATTACCACTGGCCTGACTTGTTTTTGTGAGTGTAGAGTGCAAAGTTACTTTCTGATTTTAACCTCTGTGGCTGATTATCTTGTGTTAATTTACCCATATGAGATTAAAAGCTAGGATATACTGATAAGTTTTGGTTATCTTGATGGTATACGTAGAAAATGTATTGTAGTTTGCTATTAATGTTACGACACTTGTGAAATACTGTAGTTAGGGGTGGTTAGGGCTGTGTCCTTGGGTGTTAATTTATTTTGTTGTCTCTTTTTTTTTCTTATTCTTATACTGTTGTTAGGCTATTTGCTATGTATTTGTGTAGATATAATGTTTAGACTAATAGATGTTTCCGTAAATGACAGATATTCTCTCTCTCTCTCTCTCTCTCTCTCTCTCTCTCTCTCTCTCTCTCTCTCTCCTATGATGACCTTTAAGTCGTGTCAAGTTCCCTAAAAATAACCACTGCCAGGAAAAAGTTATGACCGGTCAGTCAACACACGCTTTGATAAGTCACCCCTTCAAATTATAGAGATGAGTCGCCATGCATATATAATATAACCCTTTCCTGCCTCACTGGTTAACATAAACAAGCTGACACTTAAGTATACTGAAGGAAATAGATAAAAATGTAACTATTTTATATGTGTATGTAAAATCCGGCCGGTGTATGTAGGATGCAAGTACGGAAACTATTTTATTTTATCTGTATACTCCATCAGTTCATATTAAATTAGTATAATTGTATGATGTGAAGAAATATTGTGTGTATTATGAAAGAGTGAAGAGTAAATCAGGAGTATGGGATGATATAAGGAATGTTTAGTTACCATTTTAGGTTATTTTAGGTTTATTTAAGGTTTATTTTAGGCTTATTTGATTTATTTTTGTTATTTTAGGTTATTAAGGTTTATTTTAGGTGATTTTAGGTTTATTTTAGATGATTTTAGATTTATTTTAGGTTTATAACTCTCGATGGACTAATGTTTATTTCTGGCAACAATTTCCAGTCTGCCATTGGAGGCCGTGGTGAGGGGAGGTGTTGTTCCTTTGCTCTGTAGTCTGTTCCCCACCCTAGCACAATCATGGTCATCAAGGTATACGTGTCGATGATCTCCTGCAGTCAAGAGGTGAGTAACACGCCCACACACAAGGCGGGGCATGGGCGTGAGGGAGGGAGATGGGCGTGGCTTGGGATATGGGCGTTGGTATGCTGTCGAGGGTTTGAAGATGACCATTTAAAAGGCTGAGTATGATTGATTGTAAGTTATCATGGGTTTTACTGTACACATATCTTTCCTTCCCCCTTTCCTCTTCCCTTCCCTTCCCTTCCCTTCCCTTCCCTTCCCTTTCCTTTCCTTTCCTTTCCTTTCCTTCTCTTCTCTCCCCCTTCCCTTCCCTTCATCATTTATCTCACGGGCGCTTCCCTTTTCCTTCCTTCTCTTCTCTTTTCCCTCCCCTTCCCTCCCTTCTTCTCTTCGCTTCCCTTCATCATCTGTCACACGGGTTTTACTGTACGCTTCCCTTCCTTCCCTTTCCTTCCCTTTTCCTTCGTCTTCCCTTCCTTCTCTTCTCTTTCCCTTCCCTTCCTTCCCTTCTCGTCTCTTTCCCTTCCCTTACTCTTCCCTTCCTTTCTCTTCCCTTCCCTCCTTTCCCTTCCCCTTCCCTTCATCATTGAATTTTGTCTCGCGGGTTGTACTGTATCTTTCCCTTCCCTCTTCCTTCTCTTCTCTTTCCCTTCTCTTTCCCTTCCCTTCCCTTCCCCTTCATTCTCTTCCCTTCCCCTCTTCCTTCCCTTCCCTTCCTTCCTTCCCTTTCCCTTCCTTCTCTTCTCCTTCCCTTCCCTTCCCCTTCATTCTCTTCCCTTCCCGGCCTTTCCTTCTCTTCTCTTTCCCTTCTCCTTCCCTTCATTTCTTCCTTCCTTCCTCCTTTCCTTCCTATTCTTCTCTTCTCTTTCCCATCCCTTCCCTTCCCTTCCCCTTCCCCTTCATTCTCTAATCTTTCCCTTCCTTCCCTTCCTTCCCTTTCCCTCCATCATCTAACCACACCGCCCCGCCCCACCCAACACACACAACACACACAAGCACACACACACACACACACACACACATTTCCTCAGTAATCTCCCCCTTACGTCGTTTTGGCAGACGTGTTGCATAGTTCGGCGGGTCATTTGCGTTGGTCCTGTCCTTGCAGTGAGCTCTCGGGGCCTTGTAACCGCTGCCAGAATGAAGAATTGCTAGCCTGCCGAGGTTAGATTAACTTGGGTTGCATAGGTTGTAGTGGTGATGTTTGTGGTGATGCTGTTAGGCTAGGTTAGTTTGAGGGTTAGGTTAGTTTGAGAGTTAGGCTAGGTTAGTTTGAGGGTTAGGCTGGGTTAGTTTGAGGGTTAGGTTAGTTTGAGAGTTAGGCTAGGTTAGTTTGAGGGTTAGGCTAGGTTAGTTTGAGGGTTAGGTTAGTTTGAGGGTTAGGTTAGGTTAGTTTGAGGGTTAGGTTAGTTTGAGTGTTAGGCTAGGTTAGTTTGAGGGTTAGGTTAGTTTGAAGGTTAGGTTAGGCTAGTTTGATAAAAACATAAGAAAATAAGGAAACTACAAGAGGCCGTGAGATCTACACGAGGTAGTTCCTGTTACTTAACACTACCTACATCCCCCTTTCATCCCCATCCATGAATTTATCTAGCCTCCTATTAAAGCTCCCTAATGACTCCGCACTAACTACCTGTCTACTGACCATTCCAATAATTTACCACCCTATAATGGTTTGATTAGGTTATTATTTGATACTTATGGGAATGGAGATATGTTTTTTCCAGTCAAAACGTCTAAAAAATGAATTTGTAAATATTTGTCATAACTTTCTCTAATTGCAAAAAACACACTTTTTAGTTTTTACGTATTTGCAGGGAAATACTCTCTCCATTTGGTAAAACATCAAATATTGAACGAAAAAAAATCGAACGTGTCTTGATAATTTCTAACCCCAATCATATTATACATTTTTACCTTGTTGTTATCTACGTACTAACTCTTTAAGTGTTGTGTAGCTTTAGTTATATTTACTTATAGACTACCTATCTATACCCTACAGACTACACTCTACCTATATTAAGTTTTTGCTGATATATTTTGTCTTGATTTGTTGGTCTGCTATTTATTCGGTTTTGTTTATCATTTATTTATATTTTGTTTCTACTACTATATTTTCTAATTTTCTTTCCTTCAAGCTTTCTATACACTTTCTCCTCATTAGTTTCTCTTCCCTTTCTCTTCACATTTATCTTTCATTCTTATTTCCATCTCTCAGTTCCTCGCATTCCTTTCATTCCTTTTTATATTAATAGATTTTTTTAAGTGGACAATAATGGACCGGTCACCGCCCCTAACATCCGCCCACCCCCCTTCTCCTCCTCTGCCTCCCCCTTCTCTTCCTCTTCCCCCCTTCTACCTCTTGCCTCCCTCTCTTCCTCTTCCTTACCCCCTCCCCCTTCTTTATCTTCCTCAACCCCCTCCCCTTTCTTCCTCTTCCTTACCCCCCACCTCTCCCCTTTCTTCCTTCTTCTTACCCCCACCCCTCACTCTTCCTCCTCTTCCTTACCCCTCCTCCTCTTCCCCTTCTTCCTCTTCCTCAACCCCCCTCCTATATCTTCCTCTTCCTTACCTCCATCCCTCCCCCTTTCTCCTCTTCCTCCCCCCCTCCTTTCTCTTCCTCCCCCCCTCCCCTTCTTCCTCTTCCCCCCCTTCCTCCTCCCCCTACATCTCGCCACTAGCCACGAGGAAAGGGGGTGTTGGGGGGTGACCTCAACTGCATCCCCTTCCCTCCTCCCCTCTGTTCCCCTCACTGTCTGAAGAGGGGAAAGATGTGGGTTATTAGCTGGCAAAATAATGAGAAGGGTGATTGCCCTCTTACACGTGTTTATTGTTATTATTATTATTATCATTATCATTATCATTATTATTATTGGTGGTGGTGTTGTTTTTTTTACGAGAGTAGGTCGACTTTTGTTTTGTTTATTTATCTGAGTCAAGGTGTATGTGTGTGCACGTTTGTGTGTGTGTGTGTGTGTGTGCACGTGTGTGTGTGTCAGGCTGTGCATAGCGGCTGCAACTCATTTTGTAACCCAAGTAATCAAGTTTTTCTTATGAGAGAGAGAGAGAGGGTATATTTTTATTTTTCTGTATACATATAATTCACATGTATATTTTCGCACGCAAGGAAGTAAAGTTATAATTCTTCATATTAACCAAACGATGGCATAATGTGAGCGTGTTTTCACCCAATCATCACTCAATTTGAATATAGATAATCAGCCATAGTAAAAAAAAACCATTACATTCGTCCAATTCTGCAATATACCCACAAAGGCAGCCATAATCCATCAACATTATTACTTATATTATTATTACACTGTTTTATCTCCATGAAACCTTCTTGTGCCCTTTGACGCTCAAGTATCGCTTCATAGGTCATCTTCAACTTCGTTTAGTTAATAGTATGTCTCTTCCCTTGGCTATTTCACCTGGGATACTAACACTTTTTCGTTAGTTTTCGGTCCTTAACCCCTTCACGCCTAGATCTTTCCATTGCTATAAAAAATTGTCTGTTAGCCATAAAATTACGAAAAGTAGCTTAATATACCAAATTAGTTAGTCGTTAAGGGTACTAAACAGGTTATATCTGTAAAATATTGCGTATATTCACTAAAAATCGTCTAATGGTACCCAAATTACAATGGAAATTACGTTCTGGGCCTCAAAGGGTTAAACTAATATCTTGCTTCATTGTCAACCGGAATGAGTGTGCAGTGGCGTTTCTAGATTTATATCAATGGGGGGGGGGGGGACTAGGCAAGGGGAGCTCAGGGACATTCTGATGCCACATAGAAGGGTATAAGGGCATATTCTAAGATCAGATCAGTGGTGGGTATTAGAGTATTATACAGAACACGGCAGCCATGGCAAGTGGGGGGGGGGGGCACTGGATTCCCATTGGGGGGCATTTTAGAACATTAGAAAATAAGGAAGCTACAAGAGGCAGCGAGACCTACACGAGGTAGTTCCTTTCATAGGTCAATAAACACTCACATTCACAACCACAACAACAACAAAATAACAAAATCACACCTACATTATAATTTTGTGCGTGGAGGCCAGAGGGCGAGGCTATAACATGGACACAAAGGCGGGGACAGTTGTACACGCCAGGATATCCTCAGTGTGCCATCCATCCTGTGCTATAAAAGGCCTTGTTACCATCATCTTTCCCGCCTGTGTTATTTGCCAGGCTAAATTAGTTCAATGAGTATCCAGAAAAAAATGTATAAACTATCCTTACGTGACTTTCCCGAAAAAAAATATAAGCTGTCCTTAAGTGGCTTATGTTGTTCAATAATACGTATAAATTGTATAGGTTTAAATATAGATAAATTAAACAAGGATAGTAAAACAGGTAAGAAAATAAAGGAACAAATGATAAAAAGTAGAAATGAAAGTGGAAAATGGGCAGTCAAAATAATGAAAGAAAAAATAAATTCAGGTCGAAATCCAAGCCCAGGGTTATGTAGGTCAAAACAGTATTACGGTAGTTAAGTCGATAAAAAGTCAAGGGTGTACGATAATAATGGGTATTTTAATTATGATGCCATTTAATTAGTCTTTGAATACGAGAATGGGATGCTGTCTATCGTCACACACACGATAGTCATAACCACACACGTACACAACAACTCTATTACTACACACAGCACACACGTGTCATATCCTACAATACACAAGCATCTCATACACACACACACACACACACATACACACACTCATACACACACACAGTCTCATACACACAGTCACACACACACACACACACACACACACACACACAACACACACACACACACAAACAACACAACACACACACTCATACACACACACACTCATACACACACACACACACACACACACACAGAGTCTCATACACTCTCTCTCTCTCTCTCTCTCTCTCTCTCTCTCTCTCTCTCTCTCTCTCTCTCTCTCTCGTTGACTGCGATGTTTTTTTTCTCTTGTGTTGAATGGATTTTTTTGTTGTTGTTGTGCGTGTGTGTGTGTGTGTGTGTGTGCATGTGTGTGTGTGTACCTGTGTGTGTGTGACGGTAACCAGGTGTTGTCAGGTGTGTGGTGATGCTAATTAAAACAAAATAATTAATGAAGAAAGATGTGAAGATATGAATGTCAAAATGTTCTCGTTGCAGCCTCGCGTTTGTTTACTTCATCTGTTTGTTTGTTTATTCTTTTTGTTTCGTCTATTTCCGTTTGTTTGACCTTTACTTATTTGTTGGCTATAATATTTAGAGCGTCTCACTATTGCGTTATTCTTTTATTTATTTATCTTTTTATTTGTTTGACTTATTTTGCCTCATTTTCTATTTTGTCTGTTTTTATTTTTTCCCTTTTTTCTTTGATTTTTCAGAGGGTGTGAGGTTTGTTTATATATTTTTTTCTCTCTCTCTCTCTCTCTCTCTCTTCTCTCTTCTCTTTCTTCTCTCTCTCTCTCCTCATCTCTCTCTTCTCTCTCTCTCTCTCTCTCTTTTTTTTTCTCTCTTTCTCTCTTTCTCTCTCTCTCTCTCTCTTCTCTCTCTCTCTCTCTCTCTCTCTCTCTCTCTCTCTCTCTCTCTCTCTCTCTCTCGATAAGCAAACTCTTGACTTGCTTTCAGTACACACACACACACACACACACACACACACACACACACACGAGGATAGAAAAGGAGGGGAAGCAATAGAGATGAAAGAAAGAGGAAGTAGAAGAGAAGAATAGAGGTTAAAAAATATAAGAAAAAAGGAAGAGTAGACATAACCAAAGTATAATATTACCTATTAATGTATACTATGGATATAACCAGCGTTGTTGAGGCTTCCGGGCCCCTCGTGTGGTGTGTGTGTGTGTGTGTGTGTGTGTGTTATCAGTGCCGCTTTGATTTCTACCTTTCCCTTTTTTTGACCTTTTTATGTTTACCTATTTTACTTTTTTTTTTTTACCTTTTTATGTTTACCTGTTTTACCTTTTTTTTTTTTTTACCTTTTTTTTTTTTCTTTTTTTTTTTTCCTTTTTATGTTTACCTGTTTTAAACCTTTTTTTTTTTTTACCTTTTTATGTTTACCTGTTTTACTTTTTTTTTTTTTTTACCTTTTTTTTTTTTTTACCTTTTTTTTTTTTTTTACCTTTTTATGTTTACCTGTTTTACCTTTTTTTTTTTTTACCTTTTTTTTTTACCTTTTTATGTTTACTGTTTACCTTTTTTTTTTTTTTTTTTATACCTTTAATGTTTACCTGTTTTACCTTTTTTTTTTTTTTTACCTTTTTATGTTTACCTGTTTTACCTTTTTTTTTTTTTACCTTTTTTTGTTACCTTTTTATGTTTACCTGTTTTACCTTTTTTTTTTTACCTTTTTATGTTTACCTATTTTACCTTTTTTTATTATACTAGTTTTACTCTTTATTTTGAGGGTTTTTTTATTCCCTATTTTCTCCTTTATTTTTTTACTTTTATTTTATGTACGTATGTTAGTTTACCTCTATTATTTTTATTTTTGTTAATTATTTTGATTGAGTTCCTTTGTTAATTAAGTATTCAATATTAGTCTCTTCTCTTTACTTCTTTTTTCAATCTAGCACTCGCCACTGCACTAATGTCGCCAGGCACAATATATTACGAATTTTAGCATCACTACAGCCTTTTATGCGCCATTGAAGACGCATGCACAATAGTTTATATTATGTACATCACACTACATGTCTTCAGTGGCACATGAAAGTCTGTAGTGATGCTAAAATTTCGTAATATATTGTGCCTGGCGACATTAGTGCAGTGGCAAGTGACTGGCGACTATAGTGTTATCTACGGTAGTTAGTTAGATTTGTATTATTATATATATATTTTTTTTTTTTTTTTTTTTTTAGACTCATTTCTTTTTATTTTCTTTGTTCGTTTCTTCGTGTCTTTCAAATTTTCCTCGTTAGTGTTTTATTCTGCTTATTAT
This sequence comes from Chionoecetes opilio, assembly GCA_016584305.1. NCBI lineage: Eukaryota > Metazoa > Arthropoda > Malacostraca > Decapoda > Majidae > Chionoecetes > Chionoecetes opilio. The sequence goes on along the minus strand of JACEEZ010025968.1, from coordinate 84,484 downwards.
TTTGATTGAGTTTCTTTGTTAATTAGTCAATATCGTCTTTCTTCCCTTGACTTCTTCTTTATCCTTTATCCTTCTTTATTCATTTATCCTTCTTTATTCATTTATCCTTCTTTATTCATTTATTATCTCCTTTACTTACTTCATCCTTTATTTTCTTATTTTCTGTCATCTTTCCCTAATATATATTTTTTTAAGATTCCTTTTTTTTTTTCTTCCTTTTTTCTTCGTGTCTTTCAAGTTTTCCTCGTCGTCTTGTTCTTCCTTTGTTTGTGTTTTTCTTTCATTTTTTTCTCTTGCATTCATTCATTTGTTTGTTTTTCATGATGGCAGGTTAGTTCTTCGCTCTTGGGTAAAAGGGTCTCTCTCTCTCTCTCTCTCTCTCTCTCTCTCTCTCTCTCTCTCTCTCTCTCTCTCTCTCTCTCTCTCTCTCTCTCTCTCTCTCTCTCTCTCTCTTAATATAAATGAAAAATGAAAAAAATATACATACTAAGCCAAATATTTCTGTAGACTCATGGTTATTTTTTTCATTATTTCTTCATCATAGGATTCTTCATCATACAATTCTTCTTCATCATCTTCTTCATCATACAATAATTCTTCTTCATCATCTTCTTCATCATACAATAATTCTTCTTCATCATCTTCTTCATCATTCTTCATCACTTAAAACATTGGCCTAAAATCTGCCTAATCGTCATCGTCTGTAATTTTTATTTATATTTATTTTTCTATCAAGTATAATTTCGCACCGTGCATTTCATTTCCCGTCTATTCTTTCCTTGGTTCGCGCCGTGTAGGTTAGGGGCAAGGTCTTTGGATGTCTCCCAGGGTTACGAGGCGCGGTGCCAACGGGGAGAGAGGTAATTTTTCCAAGTGGACGAAATGTGTAGGGTTCTAGCAATTGATTTAGAGAGAGAGAGAATGTGCGTTAAGTTGTTTATTTTGTATTCATTTATTTTTCAGTTAAGTTGTTTGTGGACAAAACTGCTGTTCAAATCTAATTATAATTTATGCATGAGAGAGAGAGAGAGAGAGAGAGAGAGAGAGAGAGAGGTGATTTCTGCAAGTGGACGAAATGTGTTGAGTTCTGGCAATTGCTTGAGAGAGAGGTAAAATCTTTCAAGTGGACAAAACTGCTGTTCAAGTCTAATTTTAAATTATGCAGAGAGAGAGAGAGAGAGAGAATGAATGTGTGCCCAAAGTCTTGTAAGTGGACAAAACTGTTAAAATATAATTATGCGTGAGAGAGAGAGAGAGAGAGAGAGAGAGAGTTGAATTAATGTCACGTAGGGTTTCGTGATTTCTCTTTTGGGGATGCAATTAACAGTTTACAATTTGGTCACAAGGTCGTGGTGGTGGTGGTAGCAGTGTTGCCATCTGCTCGAGGCCAACATTTTGTGGCGATTAACCCCTTCACGCCCAGATTTTTCCTTTGCTATAAAAAAAATTGTATGTTGTCGAGCCATAAAATTCGAAACGTGACTGAATATACCAAATTAGTTAGTGGACAAGGATACTGAACAGGTTATATCTATAAAATGTTGCTTATATTCACTAAAAATCGTTAAATGGCACCCAAATTACAATGGAAATTACGTTCTGGTCTCAAGGGATTAAGTAACTGTTTTATAATACTTATTTTACTATCTATAATAATATAAGCGAAAGTGTGTGTGTGTGTGTGTGTGTCCACGATAGGTGCCGCCCCCCGTGCCCCAATCCCAGCATATGGCACATTTTTGGAACCAGCTCGACCAGGGGCAACTTTTAAGACCACTTATGAGATGATCCGATCACTTTTTTTTTTTTTTTTTTAGCAGCCTATTACCGAGAATTGTGAAAAAAAAATGTGGGTTGCGAGAATTGAGGAAACCTTGATGTAGGGTGATGGGTAATGGGTGGGGTGATGGGTAATGGGTGTGGGGTGATGGGTGAGTGAATGGGTGGGGAGTGATGGGTGATGGGTGAGGGAATAGGTGGGAGG
>JACEEZ010025968.1:32500-77500 GCA_016584305.1 Chionoecetes opilio | reverse complement strand
TTTGTGACTCGCCTCCCGGGGTGGTGGTTTCGGCCAACACTAAGGATGAATGAGAAAAATAAATGTTGATATGGAGACGGGGCCACACGAGCGTTGCTCTGGCCCTGTAAAATACAACTAGATGAATACACACACACACACACACACACACACACACACACACACACACACACACACACACACACACACACACACACACACACACACACACACACACACACCTCAATAGGCAGTAGGCTAATTAGTCTGTACATACACAGTTGACTTTGAAGAGCACGTGCAACCTATCTGGGTCACTGTGTGTGCAGTGTGTGTTGTGTGTGTGCAGTGTGTGTGTGTGTGTGTGTGTGCCAGAATAATGCATATTTAGTGGGTTTAGTGGGTCAGGGAATGTATGTTTAAGGAGTGTTCAAAGGAGCTCTTGAGAATATTTTGATTCAGGGTCAGAATGTTTTTTTTATTTTCCCAATGTGAATTCATAAGTGGTTTAGATTTGGTAAGAAAACAATCTCATGAAATATTTTACGATAAGAAAGTTCAGTCTTGATATTTATTACAAGTGTTGATCATAAATGTAACGGCACGCCTTGGCTAGTAACAAGAAGAAAAAAGAAAGTACGTATAATAAAGTTACTAATAAAGAAAGAAAGTCAGTGTGTTATCAAAAGTATTGGTTTGGTGTGGATGAGAAGAGTAGTATGGTGTCTGTTATCATCACTCGTAGCCTCATCATGTCTGTTATCATCACTCGTAGCCTCATCATGTCTGTTATCATCACTCGTAGCCTCATCATGTCTGTTATCATCACTCGTAGCCTCATCATGTCTGTTATCATCACTCGTAGCCTCATCATGTCTGTTATCATCACTCGTAGCCTCATCATGTCTGTTATCATCATCACTCGTAGCCTCATCATGTCTGTTATCATCATCACTCGTAGCCTCATCATGTCTGTTATCATCACTCGTAGCCTCACCATGTCTGTTATCATCACTCGTAGCCTCATCATGTCTGTTATCATCATCACTCGTAGCCTCATCATGTCTGTTATCATCATCACTCGTAGTCCTCATCATGTCTGTTATCATCATCACTCGTAGCCTCATCATGTCTGTTATCATCACTCGTAGCCTCATCATGTCTGTTATCATCACTCGTAGCCTCATCATGTCTGTTATCATCACTCGTAGCCTCATCATGTCTGTTATCATCACTCGTAGCCTCATCATGTCTGTTATCATCACTCGTACCTCATCATGTCTGTTATCATCACTCGTAGCCTCATCATGTCTGTTATCATCACTCGTAGCATCATCATGTCTGTTATCATCACTCGTAGCCTCATCATGTCTGTTATCATCACTCGTAACCTCATCATGTCTGTTATCATCACTCGTAGCCTCATCATGTCTGTTATCATCACTCGTAGCCTCATCATGTCTGTTATCATCACTCGTGCCTCATCATGTCTGTTATCATCACTCGTAGCCTCATCATGTCTGTTATCATCACTCGTAGCCTCATCATGTTGTTATCATCATCACTCGTAGCCTCATCATGTCTGTTATCATCACTCGTAGCCTCATCATGTCTGTTATCATCACCACGTAGCCTCATCATGTCTGTTATCATCATCACTCGTAGCCTCATCATGTCTGTTATCATCATCACTCGTAACCTCATCATGTCTGTTATCATCGCTCGTAGCCTCATCATGTCTGTTATCATCACTCGTGACCTCATCATGTCTGTTATCATCATCACTCGTAACCTCATCATGTCTGTTATCATCACTCGTAACCTCATCATGTGTGGTGACGACACAACCAGAGGCAAGGGCTGTGTCTCAATGACCAAATATTACCAAAAAATGAAATAGAAAAACAGTGTGCATTGACCCGACTCATAATTTGTCACGGCATCTAAAATGGTAAAAAAAAAACTGGTCGAAAAATGACTACTATAAAAAATTGTGCTGCTTCCCTTAATGAAACAGGCTTTTGTCCATTGCAATATTGCCCTGAACACGCACACACGCATATGAAAGAACGCTAAGGATGAAAGGAAATGAACAAGAAATGATGACAAAATACCTTCACGATCATCTAGTAGACACAGCAAGAAACTATAGGAGAAAACAATAACAAAGAGAGAGTTGAGGAGGGGGAGGAGGGGATAATGAAGGGGGCTGGTGGTGTGTGAGGGAACATTGATTGACTGTTGGGGTGAAGGCTGTGTTATGGAGGGGTTTAGGGGGGTGAGATGGGGTTCAGGGGATGGGGGTTGTGTAGGGGAAGATGGGGAGGGAGAGGGGAGAAATGGGGAAGTTGGAGGAGTCAGCTGTTTTTAACCACATACTGCTGATTGTCCTCCTTTTCCTCCTCCTCCTCTTCTTTGTTTTCCTTCTATGTCTTCTTGTTTTATCTTCTATCTACTTCTTTATCATCTTATATTTATATTTTTTGTATCTTCCTCTTCGCTATCTACAGTTGTATCCCCCTCTTTCTTTCTTTATCTTTTTTTTTATTCTGCTATCTATTTTTATAATTTTCTATCTAGATTGCTTTTTCTTCCTCTTTATCTTCTTTTTTATCTCCCTCCTCCTCCTCCTCCTCCTCCTCCTCCTCCTCCTCCTCCCATGACACAGAGAGAGGAGAGAGGACTAGGGAGTAAATAATAAAGATGTAAGAGGGAAAAGCAGAGAAAGTTTTAGTGACTTTTACAATTTACTCGCTGCACTACAGTATATATTTTTTCTTCTTCCACTATATATATTTTTACCTCCGCCAACGAAGTTGGAGGGGTTATGTTTTCACCCCGATCTGTCTGTCTGTCTGTCTGTCTGTCTGTTTGTCTGTTTGTTTGTTAGTGTACAGGATTTCTCGAAAAGCTACGAATAGATTTGGACCAAACTCGGTATACCAAGTCTATTTGGTATAAGAAAGAACTAGTTTAATTTTGGATGAAATCTATTGACAACTGCTGCCATGGCAACCAATTGATGAAATATTCGGCCGGAAATATGCGCTCATACTGAGTGCAATATTATATATATATATATATTATATATATATATATATATATATATATATATATATATATATATATATATTATATATATATATATATATATATATATATATATATATATATATATATATATATATACGTATATTTGATGAAATATTCGGGCGGAGGTATGCGCTCTACTGAGTGCCCCCCCCTAGTTGTATCTGTATTTTTAGTATATTTTCATTTTTTATTTGTTTATATAGGCAGTTCATTTTCCTTTCCAATCTTATCACCTGTTTATTGATTTATGACTGTGTATATTTACCTTCTTACCCCGGCCCTTGAGAGAGAGAGAGAGAGAGAGAGAGAGAGAGACTTTCACTCGAAGATTTCCCAAGACTAGCGCCTGGCGAACGCTTTCGCCAGCACTGGCGAAAGATTTTAAAAGTACGGCCCTAAGTTCTGAAGAGTAGTTTTTTCCTCCCGATTTTTACCTTTTTCCTTGTGATTCTCTCTCTCTCTCTCTCTCTCTCTCTCTCTCTCTCTCTCTCTCTCTCTCTCTCTCTCTCTCTCTCTCCATCCTTGATTCTGTGCGTGACAGGAATGAGGAAAGACTTGAGAGAGAGAGAGAGAGAGAGAGAGAGAGAGAGAGAGAGAGAGAGAGAGAGAGAGAGAGAGACTTTCACTCGAAGATTTCCCAAGACTAAGTTCTGAAGAGTAGTTTTTCCTCCCGATTTTTACCTTTTTCCTCCAGCGATTTTCTGCTCTCTCTCTCTCTCTCTCTCTCTCTCTCTCTCTCTCTCTCTCTCTCTCCTCTCTCTCTCTCTCCTCTCTCTCCATCCTTGAGTCTGTGCGTGACAGGAATGAGGAAAGACGGAGAGAGAGAGAGAGAAGAGAGAGAGAGAGAGAGAGAGAGAGAGAGACTAAAAGTAATTCAAGTGACCACTCTTGCTCTTGTCACTGTCCATCGTGGCTCTCTCTCTCTCTCTCGTAGTTGGCAGTATGCACTCTGTAATCTGATCTCTCCCTCTCTTCCTTCTCTCTCTTCTCATTCCTTCTTTACTCTTCCTTTCTTCCTTCCTTCCTCTTCCTTATCTCCCTCCTTTCTTCCTTCCTCTTCCTCTCCCTCCTTTCCTCTCCTTCCCGCCAATGACAGCTCGGGTTCAAGGTGTGAACTGGTGACTCCTGGAGGGATTAGAAGAGGAAGAGAGAGAGAGAGAGAGAGAGAGAGAGAGAGAGAGAGAGAGAGGAGAGAGAAGAAGAGAGAGAGATTGGTGGAGGGAAATTTTCATATTTTTTGCATTAAGTTCATGCATAGTTCACTTTCTCCTTTACCATCTTTCCTTCCTTCCTTCCTTCTTTCCCTCCTTCCTTCCTTCCTTCCTACCTTCTTTCCTTCCTACCTTCCTTCCTACCTTCTTTCCTTCCTTCCTTCCTTCCTTCCTACCTTCCTTCCTTTCCTTCTTTCCTTTTTCCACCTTCCTTCTTTCTTTCCTTTTCCTTCCTTCCTTCCTTCCTTCCTTCTTCCTTCCTCCTTCCTTCCTATTCTTTCCTTCTTCCTTCCTTCCTTCCATCCTTCCTTCCTTCCTTCCTTCCTTCCTTCCTTCCTTCTATCCTTTTGTTCCTTCCTTCCTCCTTCCTTACCTTCCTTCCTTCCATTCCTTCCTTCCTTCCTTCCTTCTTTTTTCTTCCTTCCCTTCCTTCCTTCCTTCCTTCCTCCTACCTTCCTTCCTTCCTTCCTTCCTTTTTCCTTACTTCTTTTCCTTCTTCCTTTTTCCTTAACTTTTTTCCTTCCTTCCTTTGCTCCTTCCCTCTCCTCCTAATCACTTCTTTTAATTCAGTATTTTTTTTCTACATCATTCAATACATTCTTTTCATTTGCTATTCTTATATAATTTCTTTCATCATCATTTTCCTTTGTTCCGCCTCCTCCTCCTCCTCCTCCTCCTCCCTTTTGTTCCTCCCCCTCTTCCTCTTTCATCACCTTGACCTCTTCCACCCCATCCTTGATCCACTTTGCAGCCACTTATTCCACCTCCTCCTCCTCCTCCTATTCTTCCTCTCCTTGTTTCTCTTTTTCACGCATCATAGAACATCCTGACTAGAGAGAGAGAGAGGATTTTGTGCAGAGAGAGAGAGAAAGAGGATTTTGTGCCGAGAGAGTGGATTTTGTGCAGAGAGAGAGAAAGAGGATTTTGTGCTGAGAGAGTGGATTTTGTGCAGAGAGAGAGAGAAAGAGGATTTTGTGCCGAGAGTGGATTTTGTGCAGAGAGAGAGAGAAAGAGGATTTTGTGCAGAGAGAGAGAGAAAGAGGATTTTGTGCAGAGAGAGTGGATTTTGTGCCGAGAGAGAGAGAAGAGGAGAGGAGAGATTGTGCAGAGAGAGAGAGTATTATTGTGCCAACATGATTTTGGCAACAAAAGCTGTAAGAACTGTGAAAAAGATATTGTACATTCTCTATCACAACACACAACACTCAATAACTCTCTCTTTACTCTCTCCTCTCCCATCCCACTCTCTCTCTCTTATAGCCACAAACAGATGGGTCTCAAGGCATTCGAGCTACCAGTGTCTGTCAAGAATCAACATCTTGTATCTCCTCTTTTCTTCCTCATACTGTCTCCTCTTTTATCTATATTTCAAGTTATCTCCTCTTTTCTTCCTCATACTGTCTCCTCCTTATCTATATTTCAACATTACATAGATATCACAGCTTTACTTATAATTAATTTGGACTACATTTTTCTGTGCAGTTTATTTTTCTTAAGTCTGGAGTTAAATTTTGATGTACTACCACCGTAGATAACAGTGAAGTCGCCAGTTCTACGTTTCTTTGTTATTTACAGACGTGTGGTGGCGTTAATACTTACATTTGTACATCCATGATTTCAGGAAAGTTAGAAGGGGCTATCTGGAAAGTCTTTGTCATTTTGTGTCTTCATCTGTGTCATAGTATGGCTATAAATGAACAAATTACAAAAATAAAACCGAGTGGCGACCTCACTATACCTACTACAGTAAAGTCGCCAGCTAGTATTTTAACCCAACAGTTGAGTCGCCACTCTGGGGAATTCAGGGAAATTAGAGGTAAAGTAAAACAAGTCTATATATATATTAGCTGCGGAAGATGCTTGGCTATATAAAAATTTCTCTGCCAACGTGAAACTAAATACTATTCAAGTTTGAAAGATCTGGCAAGTCTTGTGTCCTGTCGCCCGAAAAGCTACTGTTTACTGTCTGTCATCGCGCGGAGAAAAACGTGAGAAGCAAAATGCGCAACAGTTATACTTGCAGATACAAAGCATAAAACAACGCTGAAACAGGGTAGATTATACAGCCATGATATAAACTACTGTGTAACATGTAGTAACATGTAATCTTCAGTGGCACATAAAAATCAGTAGTGATGCTATAATTCGTAATATTTGGCGCCTGGCGACTTCACTGTGAGGTGGCGACTTCACTGTTATCTACGGTAGTATTTGGTTTTGTACTCTATTATTTTCTTCAGTTTTTCTTTATAGTCTTAGATTTTGATGTATTTGTTTTTGTGTATTATTCTGTTTAGTTATTTTTACTTTCTTTTAAGTATGGTCTCAGATTTTGATGTAACTATATTATGTTTTATGAAATTCTTATTCACTTATTTTTTCAGTCTTTTTTCTTGTTTTAATTTGTCAGATATTTTTTCCCGTCTATTTTACTGATTCTTTACTTCTTCATCTTTTATAGTTTTTCCAGCTTTCTTATATTATTCCTCGCTTAAAATTTGCACCTCAGATAAGTAAAAAAGTACTACGTAGTGGGAAACATCTGAAATTTCTCTGTTAATTAAGATATTTAAGTAATTTAATGATTCATCAAGTGTCAGGGATTCCTCATACCTCATTTGTCCCCTCTCTGTCATCACTCACAAACTGTCATACTTCATACTCGCTCCTCATACTTACACTGCTAATGGTATACTGACTGTTCCATTCGTGTATTATAATTAATTCCCAATAATGTTACTTCTTTTTTTTTTTTTACATCACAAAGGACTGGCCAAGGGCAAAATACAAAATATATAAAAATCCCGCTTAGTTGGCAGTGCCTATAAAGAAGACAGTAAGAGAATAAAGAAAGGGGGGTGGGCCAATTTATTTCGGGAGGTGTCTTGTTACTCTCTCTTGAAAAGATTTAAGTCTTAGGAAGGTGGGCAAATAGAAACAGGAAGAGAGTTCTAGAGTTTACCAGTGAAAGGGATGAAAGAGTAAAGATACTGATTAACTCGTGCATTAGGAAGATGGACAGAATTGGAATGAGAATGAGTAGAAAGTCTTGTGCAGCGAGGCCGCGGGAGGGGGAGAGGCATGCAGTTAGCAAGTTCAGAAGAGCAGTGAGCATGAAAATAACGGTAGAAGAGAGCAAGAGAAGCAACATTGCGGCGGTAATTTTAAGATTGAAGACAGTCAGTCAGAGGAGGGGAGTTGATGAGACGAAAAGCTTTTGACTCATTGACTTTTTGACACAATGACCTATGTCATTTATATCTGTATTTCTTGCTGTTAGTTGGTAGCCTTGTCCATTTTTCCTTTTCCTTGTCACACATTTCAACAGCCAGATATCCTTGTCCACTTTTTTTATTGATTTCTTTTCTTTGCATGTCAAGAACTAGTCTTGTATAGTGTTGTTATTTTGCCTTTGACTCTCTCTCTCTCTCTCTCTCAGCCACCTTCAACCTCCTTTCTGTCTCACCTCATATTCCAAACACCTAATTAGCCTTCCATTCCCACCTTTAAATCCTTGCCATAGCTAAGACTTAACTAGGAAAACCCACCATCACTTAGTACCTTCACCTTACAATGCATTTATGATCAACCTTTTACACTTTACCTTCTCTCACTCTCCCTGACTCTCTCTTAACCTTCTCTCACTCTCTCTCAACCCTCTCTCGCACTCTCTGTCTGTCTCTCAACCTCTATTAACTCTGTCTCTCTCTCAACCTCTATTAACTCTGTCTCTCTCTCAACCTCCTCTCAACCTCTATTAACTCTCTGTCTCTCTCAACCCTTATTAACTCTCTCTGTCTCTCTCTCAACCTCTATTAACTCTCTCTGTCTCTCTCTCAACCCTCTCTCACTCTCTCTGTCTTCTCAACCTTTATTAACTCTCTCTGTCTCTCTCTCAACCTCTATTAACTCTCTCTGTCTCTCTCTCAACCCTCTCTCACACTCTCTCTCTCTCTCTCTCTCTCCCAGGTCAAGAAGAACCAGCAGCGGGCCGTCATGATCCTGGAGAGCAAGAACATTCCCTTCACCACCATAGACATCACGGACCCCGGCCAGGAGGACTCCAAGGAATACATGAACGAGAACGCCAAGCCCAAGGGAACCAGCAAGGTCCCCGTCACCCCACAGGTCTTCAACGAGGCCGAGTATTGTGGGGTGAGTTGGGGGTCTGGGGGGAGAGGGAGGGGTAGAGAAGAGGAAGAGAGAGAGAGAGAGAGAGGAGAGGGTGTTTTAGAAGGGTGAGTGAGAGGTGAGGTCAGAGAGAGAGAGAGGAGAGAGAGAGAGAGAGAGAGAGAGAGAGAGAGAGAGGGGGAGTGTGTGTGTTTTAGAAGGGTGAGGGTGAGGGTCATGAAGAAGGTAAAGAGAGAGAGAGAGAGAGAGAGAGAAGAGAGAGAGTTTTAGAAGGTAAATGTGGGGTGAGGGTCATGAGAGAGAGAGAGAGAGGGGGGGGGAGTGTGTGTGTTTTAGAAGGGTGAGTGAGGGGTGAGGGTCATGAGAGAGAGAGGGGAGAGGATGTTTGAGGGGAGGAAGTGTGCTTGAGAAAGGGTAGGACTGAAGAAGGGAGGTAATGGGTTGAGCTGAGAGTCATGAGAGAGAGAGGATGTGAGGGAGAAAAAAAAGTGTGTGTTTGAAAAAGGTGAGTGTGAGCTGAGTCATGAGAGAGAGAGAGAGAGAGAGAGAGAGAGAGAGAGAGAGAGAGAGAGGATGTATGAGAAAAAATAAGTGAGAGAGAGAGAGAGAGAGAGAGAGAGAGAGAGAGCAGACGATGTGAGGGAGAAAAGGTGTGTGTGTTTGAGAAGGGGTAGGAAGTGAAGAGGGGATTAGGTGTAGATAGGTAGGTATGATAGATAGGTATGCGGTTCTTTAAGTGGTATATTGAGGCAGACAGGGTGTTGAAGAGGATCTGGCAGCATTGGGCCATTAAAGAAGTTGAGGCAATGGATAGAGATTGTTGGAAGCTTATCATCGGCCGTCTAACCTCGTAAGATATTATGGGAAAATTTGCCGTTAAACAGAAAGGAGAAGAAGAAAATTTTGGAGCTACAGGAGATTAGTGAAGGTGACGTGATGATGTGAGAATGGGGATTTTAAGAAAGGATAGGGGGTGAAAGGGTGATTTTAAGGAAGGATAGGGGGTGAAACGGTGATTTTAAGAAGGATAGGGGGTGAAACGGTGATTTTAAGGAAGGATAGGGGGTGAAAGGGTGATTTTAAGGAAGGATAGGGGGTGAAAGGGTGATTTTATGAAAGGATAGGGGGTGAAAGGGTGATTTTAAGGAAGGATAGGGGGTGAAACGGTGATTTTAAGGAAGGATAGGGGGTGAAAGGGTGATTTTAAGGAAGGATAGGGGGTGAAAGGGTGGTTTTAAGGAAGGATAGGGGGTGAAAGGGTGGTTTTAAGGAAGGATAGGGGGTGAAAGGGTGGTTTTAAGGAAGGATAGGAGGTGAAAGGGTGATTTTAAGGAGGGATAGGGGGTGAAAGGGTGATTTTAAGGAAGGATAGGCGGTGAAAGGGTGATTTTAAGGAAGGATAGGGGTGAAAGGGGGATTTTAAGGAAGGATAGGGGTGAAAGGGTGATTTTAAGGAAGGATAGGGGGTGAAAGGGGGATTTTAAGGAAGGATAGACGGTGAAAGGGTGATTTTAAGGAAGGATAGGGGGTGGAAGGGTGGCTTTAAGGAAGGATAGGGGGTGAAAGGGTGATTTTAAGGAAGGATAGGGGGTGAAAGGGTGGTTTTAAGGAAGGATAGGGGGTGAAAGGGTGATTTTAAGGAAGGATAGGCGGTGAAAGGGTGATTTTAAGAAAGGGTAGGGGGTGAAAGGGTGATTTTAAGGAAGGATAGGGGGTGAAAGGGTGATTTTAAGGAAGGATAGGCGGTGAAAGGGTGATTTTAAGGAAGGATAGGGGGTGAAAGGGTGGTTTTAAGGAAGGATAGGGGGTGAAAGGGTGATTTTAAGGAAGGATAGGGGGTGAAACGGTGATTTTAAGGAAGGATAGGGCGTGAAAGGGTAATCTGAAAAAGTGATTAACAAAGAGGAAGGAGCTGAAATGAGAATACAGGTAGGTGAGGAGTCATTTGACAATCTCGTAAAAGAACAGGTAGGTAATTACAAAGAAATATTAAGAATCTCAAATGAAATGTGTATTAAAGAGTCATTGAGTAGCCAGTAAACAACTACAAACATAATCCAAACGAACTAACTTGTGTTGCTTGAATGGACTCAGTAGACAGGTAGTTAGTGCAGAGTTATTGGGGAGCTTTAAAGAGGGGCTGGATAGGTTCATGGATGGGGATGGAAGGTGGATGTAGGTAGTGTTAGGTGACAGGAACTACCACGTGTAGGTCTCGCGTCCTCTTGTAGCTTCCTTATTTTCTTATGTTCTTAACTAAATTGATCCACCATTCTTTTTTGTTTTCTCTTATTGTGTTTTTTATTGGCAAATTGCGGAGTTTTTGTTATCTTTTTTTTATTCCTTGGTCAGTCAAATAAATAAATAAATAAATAAAAAACACACACATAAACACCCACATGACTTTTTATTTTGTCTTTGAGTAGCCAGCCTATCCACACAAACCAAACACCCACAACCCATCCATCCCACATGACTTTTTGTTTATCTTTAAGTAGCCAGCCTATCCACACAAACCAAACTCCCACAACCCATCCATCCCACATGACTTTTTGTTTATCTTTAAGTAGCCAGCCTATCCACACAAACCAAACACCCACAACCTATCCATCCCACATGACTTGTTGTTTGTCTATAAGTATCCAGCCTATCCACACAAACCAAACACCCACAACCCATCCATCCCACATGACTTGTTGTTTGTCTATAAGTATCCAGCCTATCCACACAAACCAAACACCCACAACCCATCCATCCCACATGACTTTTTGTTTATCTTTAAGTAGCCAGCCTATCCACACAAACCAAACACCCACAACCTATCCATCCCACATGACTTGTTGTTTATCTTTAAGTAGCCAGCCTATCCACACAAACCAAACACCCACAACCTATCCATCCCACATGACTTGTTGTTTGTCTATAAGTATCCAGCCTATCCACACAAACCAAACACTCACAACCCACCCATCTTACAGGACTTTGACGACCTAGACATGTCCAACGAGAACGACATGCTGGGGGAGTTCCTGCACCTCACCGACGAGGAGAAGAAGCGCATCAAGATCGGCATCACCGGCATCCTTCCGGAGGACCGAGTGAGGGCGGAGCAGCCACAGATGACCAACGGGGCGAGCAGGGAGGTAGGCGTGCACTAGCCTCCTCCCTACACCGCTAATAACAACTGTTGCTGACTGTCCTCGTCCTCGCTGGCTTTGAGGCGCTGTCTATGTGTGTGTGTGTGGCTGACTAACTTTGAGAGGATGTGTGTGTATGTGTATGTGTGTGTGTGTGTTATGTTTATGTATGTGTGTGTTTGTTAGTGTTACCTACAACGCTAAATAATAACTGTTGCTGACTGTCCTCGCTGGCTAGCTTGAGGCGCTGTGTGTGTGTGTGGCTGACTAACTTGGAGAGAATGTGTGTGTGTGTGTGTGTGTTTGTGATGGGTGTGTGACTGAGTGTGATGTGTGTGTGATGTATATGTGCCTTTGTCCATCTGATGTGTTGTTTTAATGTGTTAACTTTTGATGCTTGAATGGACTCATGTGTCAGTCTGAATTTATTGTGTGGAAGAGTCTTGTGAGTTGTGATTTTACTGTTCTTCTTCATTCACATTCTTGTTTTGTAATATGTTTCTTTCTTTGAGACTTTCCTGATTTCTTCTGTTAGCTTCAGTGAAAAATTTAGCTTTCTGGATAATTTTGTGTTGGTCATTACAAGGTTATGATATTTCTATTATTTATCTGGTCTTGTCTGTTAGGATTTGGTCAAGACAGGTGCTTCATTGGCAAGTAATAGACGTGCTCAGTAGGAAATCATGCTGCAGGGCCATGGATCATTCGCGTCTATGTGATTCCTCTTCTTACATGTGCTGATTAACTAAACATTGCTGGAACATAGGCATACATTATAAACCCTTCATGATTTGATGTGTGTGTGAGAGAGAGAGAGAGAGAGAGAGAGAGAGAGAGAGAGAGAGAGAGAGAGAGAGAGAGAGAGAGAGAGAGAGAGAGAGAGAGAGGAAAAAAGAGTGAGAGAGAGAGTAAGAGAGAGGAAAAAAGAGTGAGAGAGGAAAAAAGAGTGAGAAAGAGACAAAAAGACAGATTCGTGCTTTGAAGCCTCAGATCACGGAAGCACCAACAATGCTTCCATGCTTCAGTGCTAGAGGAGGCGTGTGCTTTATATTCCTACTTGTATGTGTGTCTAACCATCCATGTGTACCCCAGTCGCCACACACACACACACACACACACACACACACTGGGGAGGCAAGTGTGTGTACGTCACTCAAACTCTGGCTAGACTGTGTTCATGAATGTGCTATGTTTTGCACCTGTCATTCCCTCATTCCCTCACCCCTCATAAACACTACCACTCAAAACACATGCAAACTAAATGCAGAGTTTCTTGACTTTCCTCTGAAGGCGATTTTTTTTTCAATTAACCCCTTCACGCCCAGATCTTTCCTTGGCTAAATAAAATTGTTTGTTAGCCATGAAATTACGAAATGTAACTTAATATACCAGATGAGCTATTGGACAAAGGATACTAAACAGGTCAGATATATAAAATATTGCTTATATTCATTAAAATTGTCTAATGGTACCTAAATTACAATTGAAATTACGTTCTGGGCCTCAAGGGTTAATAACTTCTTTGACTTTACTCAGCTATTCAGGTTGTGTTGTAGCTCTTGTGGTGTTTAATCCCGAACTACCTTTTGAGTGTTCGTTCATATGTAGAATTCTCCTCTCACTGTTCAACATGTCCTAATATCCTGCCCCCATCTTACTACTGCCCGTTCCAGTTCCTTCCCTCACTTGTCCTCCCTATCCCGACCTCCCTGTCTTGCGAACATTCTCCCGGAATTCCCCTCCTTCTCCCTGGACAATTTAACCTCCTTCCTCTAACAAATCCACATCCTACATCTGATCTAACCATCCTGCTGTAACATTCCGTTCTTTCCCCTTCCCTCACCGTTTCACTATTATTCTTTAACCCTGACCCTTTATATGCTTTGCCATAGTGCCATATGACCTCTGATGTCTGGCACATTCACCTTTTTGGCATTAAATCAATCAATTA
Source organism: Chionoecetes opilio (assembly GCA_016584305.1). NCBI lineage: Eukaryota > Metazoa > Arthropoda > Malacostraca > Decapoda > Majidae > Chionoecetes > Chionoecetes opilio. The sequence goes on along the minus strand of JACEEZ010025968.1, from coordinate 63,998 downwards.
ATCATACGCAGAATTATATTACAACATATATTCTTCGATAACATGTTTAGGGTTTGTTTGAATGTTGAACAGTAACTCAAACATCTTTTTTCCTTTCCAAAACTCACTTGAATATTGTAAACTCAGAGGGTCCCTTCCATAACACTATAAACAGGAACGACCACAAGTAGGTCTCACGGCTTCTTGTAGCTTCCTTATTTTCTTATGTTCTTATAACTAAGCTTCTCAGTTCTGCCTCAATATTCCTGGCACACACACCCACACCCACACCCACACACGATTCCCCTGTTAGTCCTTGATAACACCACCACACACAGGTTCCCATTCCATGACTCCCTCTCCCCATGATTTAGCTATCCATTAAGTATAGTACATCAACTTTCCCCTAATACTAGATACAATGAGCAGTGTCAAACTATAGTGCCGGTTAGTCCATTTACTTGTCCGTGGCTCAAAAAACAATTGGCTCTGATAAAAATAGATTAGATATATCACTCAATTATACAGTTATATAAAATCTAGTTCATAATGTAACTTAGGTCATGATGAATGAGCTCTAAGCAGGACCTAGGCAACCATTGCACTGTACAGACTTACCTGCTGACCTTTGAATACAGTAAACCCTCTTGTATTCGGACTTTGACATTATTCGGACTTTTTTTTTTTTTTTTTTAGGGATCAAAATTTCCTAGCTGATATACTACACCTAGATATATAGAAATTATATATAGGAGTCAAACTTTCCTAGCTAATATAATAAACACCTACATTTTTTTTTTTTTTTTTTTTTTTAGGGAGTGAAATTTCCTAACTAATATATACACCTAGATTCCCCCCCCCCCCTTCATATCTCCCCATTATTCGGATCCTTGCATTACTCGGACCCCTCCTTGGCCCAATTAGTCCGAATATGAGAGGTTTTACTGTACTTGCTGTTTTTCCAATGCTGTCTGCATATATCCAGGGCCGTTTCTTACTACTACTATATGCGAACTGCACGGTTTCACAGGGCCCTCGAAGCCACCAAGGGGCCCCCAAGATGCCAATATTTGCCTTTTTTATAAACTAGTCTCTTTTCCTGTTAAAGTGCACCAGATTGATGCATTTAGATATTAAAGGCATGCCCCCGGACCACCTTAGAGGGCTTGGAATCCCCCCACCATAGTATTACAAAATAGGGCCCCAAACAGCATTTTGCATAGGGCCCCAAAAAAGGCTAGAAACGGCACTGCGTATATCTCACTGTCCCATTGGCTGAGTTTTTATGTCTCGTCTTTGTGTTGGCGATGTGTTGTGAGTCCTGCTGTGAGTCATTCCCAGCGTTCAGTGACGACGTATTACTACTGTTATTGCCATTGAACCACTGATTTGAGCTGCCATCTGGCTGTGTCCTTAAATCATCCAGGATTACTCTTACTATGTTGTTGGGTAAGCTTGATGGATCAGTTCCACCCACTCAGTCTGATTAATCAAGAAGTAAAAACTGTCCTCCTCAAACGCTAGCCTGTCACATAATTATCAAGAAAAGTGGAGTGGAGGGGACAGAGTACACTTGTGAGGTGACCCAATCCTATAGGAGTGGGCAGGACTTCTCCACCAGGCTGTCTGAACACATTCTAGTTGTTAAGGCCGCCACCTATCACCGTAATCAAGTAGAAATTCACTCGTCTCTTCGAAATCTGTACATTTTCATTTTTCCATAGCTCTGTATAGAGGTATTTGCATGCATCTATTCATGTAATGAAATAATTCATAATAAAACCGTATCTTTAGATGTTGGATTAACATTTGCTATAGTCAGTCTTATTGAAATATTTCACTACAAAGCTATTCTTTAAACAATTAACATTTTCAGTAGACTTTTTAGTAGTACTAATGCAGTACTAATTGTGCTAAGAATTAGTAATAACCTAATAACCTCGCACAGCCTTTGTATCAACACAGTTCTCACGGTACTGTTCACTGTTTTGTTGTGATGGTGTTTGTAACCCGTGGCAGTGGTCACATCACTTTTCCCGTCCTCTAAAAGTCAGCTGTTCAATGAATCGTTTATGTCGTTGTGTTGTAAATTTGTTACCTGAAATTAAGTTTCTGGTTAGTGGTCCACCCAAACTCTTACTAATTGTTTGTCTTTTATATCATAATGTCATGCTAAGAGTTTGAAAACATTGAAGGTGTTCTGTATTCCATTCAATATCAATACTGAGGCTTGTGAAGATTCATTGTTCCTCCCAAAACATTTAAAGTTTGACAAAGAAAACATGAGAAATATTCATTGGCTGTTTTGAATTTCCAAGATTAACCCCCTTAGAAAAAAAAAGTACTGGAAGTGAAGCCAGTGAGTCATCAGGTGGGCGTGAAGGTAAGAAAGGCTGACTCTGTTAACTGTTCTCAACCCTCGGCCCTGACCCACCACATCTGCCACTGCTTCTCATCTCTAAGTTACATGTATTCCACTGTAAAGTAATGAATAACACTGCTAAGTTACATGTATTCCACTGTAAAGTAAATTAAGTAATGAATAACACTGCTAAGTTACATGCATTCCACTGTAAAGTAATGAATAACACTTCTATCTCAATGTATCTTTGGTAATACTGGAACATACTTTCATGGGAGATGCTCTTAAGTTATTGTTTTCGTGGGAGTTGTGCAAGTGACGTGGAGATGAGAAACATGGGACAAGGACTAGATACGTAGCTGGGAGTATCATGCATGCACCTTTCTTAACCTTAGTAATGCACTCATATGTAGCGTAAGCAGTACTTTATCCATCCTACTAACTAACCCTGGTAGTGATACAAATCAAAGAAAAATTTCAGCGGTCACAAAGTGTCATAAAAATCCCTCCACATCTCTGCAAGGCTATCTTGTGAACACCAAAACTACCATGAAGAACACAGACATGTATATTGTAGGCATGGGTGAGTACAGCTTCGAGTCAGGTTTACTGCATGACGTGACAACATAACACAACATAGTACAGTAAACCCTCGCTTTAACTAACCAATTAGGGGGAAGGAGGTGACGTTATATCCGAAAATCCGTTATATCCGAACTTTTCCTTATTTGTTGGTCAGTCAAAGTGAGGGTTTACTGTATAACTTCCTATTTACCCTGTGATTCTTTTAAGTGTATGAAGCATGCCGTACACATACAGTGACCTAATGTTTTTAATGACCTAATGACCTTTTGTCCTGGTTTATGGCAGAGCGCTGGACCAGAGGCAGTCACCGGGGACCAAGAGGGGGAGGCAGAGGTCAAACCCGATGCAACAACTGATGGTAAGTTATGGACGATCTCAAATGACGGCGAAAGAGAAACTATTACCGACGTTACTATACTCGCTGCATGTTAAGTCTGGCAAAATGAGGCCCCTTCACTTATCCTTTCTGAACGCACTGGATTGGCTGAGGTGTTGGGTGAGAATGCCTTACTCCAAGTTCCGCCCTAAAGCCCCAACACCCAACACCTCAGCCGATCCCGTGCGTTTGGAAGGGGGGAGTGAGGGGTCCCATTTTCACCAACTTAACGTGTGGCGAGTATAATACTTCCCTTCGTTAGTGCCACATGTTTCCCTTCGTTAGTGCCACATGTTTCCCTTCGTTAGTGCCACATGTTTCCCTTCGTTAGTGCCACATGTTTCCCTTCGTTAGTGCCACATGTTTCCCTTCGTTAGTCCCACATGTTTCCCTTCGTTAGTGCCACATGTTTCCCTTCGTTAGTGCCACATGTTTCCCTTCGTTAGTGCCACATGTTTCCCTTCGTTAATGCCACATGTTTCCCTTCGTTAGTGCCACATGTTTCCCTTCGTTAGTGCCACATGTTTCCCTTCGTTAGTGCCACATGTTTCCCTTCGTTAATGCCACATGTTTCCCTTCGTTAGTGCCACATGTTTCCCTTCGTTAGTGCCCATGTTCCCTCGTTAGTGCACATGTTTCCCTTCGTTGGGCACATGTTTCCCTTCGTTAGTGCCACATGTTTCCCTTCGTTAGTGCCACATGTTTCCCTTCGTTAGTGCCACATGTTTCCCTTCGTTATGCCACATGTTTCCCTTCGTTAGTGCCACATGTTTCCCTTCGTTAGTGCCACATGTTTCCCTTCGTTAGTGCCACATGTTTCCCTTCGTTAGTGCCACATGTTTCCCTTCGTTAGTGCCACATGTTTCCCTTCGTTAGTGCTACATGTTTCCCTTCGTTAGTGCCACATGTTTCCCTTCGTTAGTGCTACATGTTTCCCTTCGTTAGTGCCACATGTTTCTGCCACTCCTATGTCAGGTAAGGATTACAGAACCACCCTGCATATGACCTGGAACAAAGGTGTGAATGAAGACATGTATACAGCTGGAACTGAACCCTGACTCAACAGACTCTCGGTACAAGTTTATATCAGTCAGTCCATAAGGAATCGTCACCAGTCCAGCAGAGTGTCATCTTGTTGGTAGTTTGCATCACCTACCAATACTCATCCTCATCATTCTGTTTAACGTCAGATGTTCCTATGATGTCTGATGAGGTTACACATCGATGATATGCTACCAATACTATATGTAATTCATTTTTTAGGTATGGTAACTTCATCGACAGCCATATTTGTCCATTATAGATCAAAGGCCAATTTGATCTATTCCTTACAGTTCCCTTGGATTGCAGAACATGTCAGCAGTGTTAATAAGAGTAATTTGTTTCTCATTTGCTACTTTTGCCTTTAAACACACACTCCCTCTCCCCCCCTTCTTCCTCTTCCTTTCCCTTCCTTCCTCCACCTCCACCAGCTGAGGGAGTGGATGCAATAGTGGATGGGCCTGTGGAGGGAGGGGAGGAAACAGGAGACGTGGAGTGGCCGGTGGAGGATCAGCAGGATCCCTTCGCTGCGCCCGTGGAAGGGAAAGCAGGCAGAAGCACATATTGAAGAAGTGGCTGAAGGTAGTGTGTGAGAGGAAGGCTGTCTGGCTAACACTCCCTAGAATCTGTTTTTTTTAACGAGGTGAAAATTCCATTCTATCTTAAGGTCTCGTGCTTAAAACTATGCCTATATTTACCTGATAATATGGTTAACTATAATAAAATACAACTGAAATTAAGAAGAACCGTAGTATTCCCTTCTCCTGGCATCAAATATCAGTCAGTAAACAGCAGTGTCAGGATTTTTCGCCTTGTTAAAAAAAATAGTATAGTCACTCACTCTTCATCTGCCTGTGTAACGCTGACCTCCATAACCCCACCTTCTACCCTCTCCATCTGATGTTTGTGTGTTTTTAGTCGCAATAATCTGTCCTCAAGATGTGCTGGCTGTATTATATACCCCTTGAGACCCAGAACGTAATTTTCATTGTAATTTGTCTACCATTGAATGACTTTTAGTGAATATAAGCAATATTTTATAGATGTGACCTGTTTAGTACCCTTGTCTACTAACTAATTTGGTATATTAAGTTACTTTTCGTTATTTTATGGCTTGACAACATAAAAAATTTATAGCAAAGGAAAGATCTGGGTGTGAAGGGGTTAATAGCAACTTAGCAGTGACATTGTCTTATAAAGCTGATGGATCAACACCTAACTCTCACAGTTTGCTTGTCTTGGTTTTGTTTACAGGTGACTATTATAGTGACGTTGGTCTGTTTGTAGTGCACTTCACGTAACACCATATTAATATCTAACCCTTGTAGTCTGCCTGATTTAATTACTTTTCAGGTTAGCAGTGCTCTCATGATGTCCAGCAGTAGTTTAATTAATCTAACACTAATTTAGTTATTTCATTTTAGTTAGTTATTTAGTTATTTACTGACATCTAACACTGGTCTGCCGCTGAGTTCATGTTTCAGGTCATGGGAGACGTCTGAGCCTTGCATGATCAGCCAGTAGAATAATATAACTGGATTTTTTCTCTCTCTCCTTCTAGCAGCATAATAACATAAGAACATAAAAAAATAAGGAAGCTACAAGAGGCCGTGAGATCTACACGTGGTAATTCCTGTAATAGTGGGAGCTTATACTAACAGAGCTCCGTGGCACCGTTTCCTACATGGCCATTATTGTTCCCAGGTTGATGGAGCATCCCTGACCCGTGGCTCCCTTCACCATGCATAAGTAACAGTGCAAACACTAATACTTGTTCCTCTTATTTGGCAGCGTTTAATACAATAACCCAACTCTTCTCAATACGCCGGCATGTGTTGCGTAGTGAGTGACTTTCTTGGCAGCCTGTGTACAGTCACCCGGCATTACCGTGACTGACGGTGGTGACAGTACAAACACCTCCCTTTCCTTCACAACAGGCTGGTGCTCAGTGCTGCTGACTGTAATACTTATGTGCTTGTTACTTCATGACAGAGTGAATAATGTTGATCCCACTACTGTAGATGCTGTGCAAAGCTCGGGTCCCACTGTGAGGTTACGGGTCCACGTCAACCCACGCTTGAGAAAATTGCCCTGACACTGGTTGACGCGGGAATCTTTTCGCATCAATTCACGTCGGCCTGATCGCCACGTCGGCGACGTTAATGCCTCGTGAGCCCAAGTCAGACAAAGACAGATTCACGTCACTTGTCCCGTCGGCCTGCGTCAGCATCACGTCAGAGCCATGTCAGCCCGCGTCAGCACCACGTTAAGAAGTCAGGGCCACGTCAACTCAAGCAGCGCCACGTCATCCATCAGCATAAAAAATGGCCACATCAAGTGGCGTTACCAAGCCTCCTATAAATTTTGGGTTCCAACCAGATCTGGTCATTCAGCAAGATGATCAGCTACAGAGATGGTGATCTGAGAATTGCCTTCTTGAAGCATCAACAAGCCATAGAGCTTGCATGGCGCTAACAAGACAGCATCGCGGGCTGTCGAGGCGTCAACGTGTTGTCACCGAGGCTCTGACACGCGTTAACTTGTCTATGTTATGTTGCGTCAGAGCTTCGTCAGGCGCGTCGGCACCATGGCAAATACTCTTCAGGGGACTGACGAGGGCTGACACAACAATTTTTAAAAAATTTCAAAAATCACGCCACGTCAGGAATGAAGCTTCGTCTGCCCGCATTACCATAAAAGTCAGGATCAAGTTAAGTCGCGTTTTTACCTTGCCAACCCGGGTTAGCACAACGATGGTTGCCGTGGCCCCGTAGCCTCATGGTGGGAGCCGGGCTTGACCTGTGTGGTGCTTGATGTAGTGATGTGATTTATGGCCCACAGGTACACTGCCTCAAAGTACCAGATTTTGTGAAGTTTGTGGTTTGCCTTGATGCCTTAACTTAATGTATATTTGTGTTTGGATCAGGAATGTGTTACTTTGCAGTCATTATTGGGATTCACTTCATACTTCTCTCCAAAGAGTGTAAGAGGTTCATCATGTCTTTTTGGTGACCAGTGTATCTCTGTCTGCCTCATCCACAAAGAACTCACTGATGATATTTTGAACAAGAACGTACGCCAGTTTTACTTCTTAATTGATGGACATCATATTTACAAGGAGAGGAAAAACAAATGAAAGGAAATGTCATTCAAGATTCCTGAAAAATCTTGAACACATAAACAAGGCAACAAGACTTTAACGTGTCTTTCCCTCACAGCATAAGAGTGAGGTGGGCCAAGGGGGACCAGCGACCAGCCAGCGGGTCACTCCAGGGGCCTGTGTGAGCCAGGGGGCCGCCGTGCCAACACCACCTTCGCCCCGGTGATCGGCACGCCCCACGCCATCCCAGCCTTAGCCTCCCCTACAGGAGTCACAGGATCACCAGTCTGGCGTCCTTGTGTGTCATCCAGGAGGGTTGTGGTGGAGCAAGTCCTTTTTTTGACACTTGTTTAGTTTATATTATCAGTTATGGATTAGTTTTGTTGAAAGGAATATTTGTTAATGATCTACTGCTTCCTTTTTTTAAGTGTTTTCAGTGGTCACAGTACATAGTCACTGTCAACCACCGAGCAAGACAACTAGTAGTCACAATGTGCTAGACTAGTAGCGTCTTGGAGCAACACATGTAATAAGAGAACTTTGCCACCGTAAAAAGCTGTTCCCCACTGCTGCCCTCCATGGCTCCCCACACCGCGCCCCCCTGGCTGCCCCCCCGCCCTCCTCATCACTCATGATTGCCTCATCATCACCTTCATCACAAAACAAGCACAACACTAAAGATGTGTCTTCTTATTTTGTCCACTCACTTCCTCCTTTTTCACCTCAAGAATAGCAAGAAGTAAGATACCAGAACTATTACTTGAGTCATTGCTAAAAACACCACCACACAATGGGCTCTGTCAAGCAGTATTACATTGACCACCACCACCACCACCACCAGTAAGCTGTCTACCTTGCTTCACGGCGGGCTGGGTGGTGGCAGGCCGCTGGGGGCTTGCCTTATCTGGGCACCACTTGGCAGTACACTAGATGATGTTGCCATTTCCCGGGGACGTCTGCCGCCCAGCCCGGTGTGAGGCTCAGCAGGGAACACTAAGGCACGGGCATTACCTGCTGACCTGCTTCTGTGATTTTCTTTGGTCAAATATCATCTTTGTTGCCTTGGATGAAAGCTGCAGAAGATTTAATACAGTTGCCTGCAGAACAGCTTTCCTATATTGCCTTCTGCACAGATCTGTCATGGGAAGTCATGTAGTGTCCACAGAAAAGCAGCCAAGTTTGCTGGTGTTAGAAGTTTATGTTCTAAGAGGAAGTGGCTTATTCTGGACTCAGTTAAAGGCTTAATGCCAAGAAGTGATGTGGATGTTAGTTGTTCTTTCCTGGCGGCCACATTGGTGACTCATAAGACCACACACTAGGAGGCTTTTCAGTGCCTGGCAGGAAAAGTATACCTGCAGGATTCATGGGTATTATTCTCATATTTTTTTACAGTATTAAGTTTCACTAAGTTGTAGCTTATTTTGGGGTTCAAAGCAACAAATGAAATTATTTACAAGTATAAGAGGAACCTCAAACGTAATTCGGTCTGATTATTTTCTTGCCCATAAGTTCTCGAGCTGAAGAACTTACTTTTGGACGGGAAACAATTCGCTGAGAAGGACTTTGTTATTGTTCTTTTCTCTGTTGCTTCTGTTCCCTGCCACTGCTGAGACACCTCTGTTAGTGGCGGGGGAGGGAGGCATCCGCGCATATGAGTGTGTGTGTATGTGTGTGTGTGTGTGTGTGTGGCCGCCCCGGTGCCCTGCCGAGGAGCTGGCGTGTCCTATGAGACAAGTGATTATACCTGTTGTACTTTATAAATAAACATGAAAATTTACATTGCCAGTATTTGATGTATTTTGTTTTGTGTATTAACCCCTTGAGACCCAGAACGTAATTTCCATTGTAATTTTGGTACCACTAAACAATTTTTTGTGAATAAGCAATATTTTATAGCTATGACCTGTTTAGTATCCTTGTCCACTAACTGATTTGGTATATTCAGTTACTTTTCGTAATTTTATGGCTAACAACAGACAATTTTATATAGCCAAGGAAAGGCCTGGGCGTGAAGGGGTTAAGTGTTTGTATCTCATCCTTGTTATTTTAGTGATGTTGTCTTTTGTTGAATTTTCCATTGACTGTTTGTGTTATAATAGTTTTGCTTCAGTCAATGCTTCACTGTGATGGTTTGATTTGCAGGTCAAGACATGCTGCAAATTCAACACACAGAAAATTGTGCGCATTTTTTATATGAATTTCCGATAAAAAGTAAGTAGTCGTATGAAAGATAAAATATATGTATTGGAAAACTTACAGATGACATACTAGGTAGAGGCCAACAACATACAAGTAACAATAATATAATCAGCTACTTTTTCCTCACTTGTGGCCACTTGTAGACGGGCGCGGCGGTGGAGGTTCCCGGCTCCACCAGCTTCGGATTCTCCCCGGACCTGGCCTTGTTGTCCTGGGGGGGAAGGGAGAGATATAGTCTATTTTTTTTAACAAGGCAAAAATTCCATTCTATCTTAAGGTCTCATGCTTAAAATTATGCCTATGTTTACCTGATAATATGGTTAACTGCTTAAAATTATGCCTATGTTTACCTGATAATATGGTTAACTGCTTAAAATTATGCCTATGTTTACCTGATAATATGGTTAACTGCTTAAAATTATGCCTATGTTTACCTGATAATATGGTTAGCTATGATAAAATACAGCTGAAATTGAGAAGAAGCATAGTATTCCCTCCTGGCATCAAATATCAGTCAGTAAGCAGCAAGGGGTCAGGATTTTTTGCCTCGTAAAAATAAATAGACTATAGACACCAGCACAAACATTCGGTATTATTCCAGATGAACACCGAATTCACTATGGGGGACGAAACTATTTTTTTCTGGTAAGTTTTGGTGTGTTTTGAATTAATCTGCTGACCGTTTCTGTTGCAATTTTTTTTTTTTTTTTTTTTTTTAGGTAGGTAAAGGTTAGGTTCATTTTGTTGTTGTTGTTGTTTGTTGTTGCGGGGAAAAAAAGTGACTTGCGACAGAAACGGTTAGCAGATTTATTAAAAATGCATCAAAACTTGCCAGAAAAAATTGTTTCGTCCACCAAAGGAAGTTCGGTGTATATCTGGAAATTTACCAAACATTCCACAGGAGATTCTTGTTTAGGATTCCAAGAATTGAATTAATGAAGATAACAGCTTATTTTTGCATTAGAAAGATGGACTTAATAAGGCTGCCTCTGTTATTATCTTCCCTTTTAACCCCTTGAGACCCAGAACGTAATTTGCATTGTAATTTAGCTACCATTAGATGATTTTTTTTAGTGAATATAAGCAATATTTTATAGATATGACCTTGGTATCCTCATCGACTAACTAATTTGGTATATGTATTAAGTTTCTTTTCGTAATTTTATGGCCAACAACAGACAATTTTTTATGGCAACAAAAGATCTGAGCATGAAGGGTTAAAGTAATGTCAATGGTTACTGCAAAATATGGCTTTGATATCATCTTTCGTATCTTGAAGGCAATGCTTACAAAGATCATCACTTCACCATCTACTTAACTATTAACCCCTTCACGCCCAGATCTTTCCTTGGCTATATAAAATCGTCTATTGTTAGCCATAAAATTACGAAAAGTGACTGAATATACCAAATTAGTTAGTGGACAAGGATGCTAAACAGGTCATATCTATAAAACACTGCTTATATTCACTAAAAATCGTCTAATGGTAGCCTAATTACAATGGAAATTACGTTCTGGGCCTCAAGGGGTTAATACCGACTCATGTGTGATAAGAAAGACGATAAAAGGTGACCTAAACATCCTTCGTAATATTCACTGAAAATACTCCTTTCCAATATAGAGAAAACAAACAAACACGTGTTAATACATTTTTTCCCTGTGAGATTTCTATACTATCATATCTATCTGTTCTATTGTTATCTTTCTATTGTATCATCCTTATACTATCATATACTATCAGCAACAGAAAGGCAACAGCTCCTTAGTCTTCTTACCATAAGCTTCTTGCGGACTTCCAGTTTTTCCTGCATGATGCGTAGCTTGTCCTCCTCGCTCTATCCTCTGTGCCAGCTCTTTGTAAGCCTTCTTCTTGCCTTTGGACATGGTCTGCAATGAGATAGGAGTCAGAACAAAGGTGGTCTGAAGAGGAACGGCTGACTACACCACGACTTGTTCTATGTATTGAATGGGAAGTACCGTACAAAATGTCTGATAACCAATAAGGCGTTATGAGTTATGACTTCCATGGCCTTGAGTTACATTTACATCTTCACACATAAACTAGGAAAATAACGACTCATTCCTCACACATAGCCATTAACCCTATGAACTAGTAAACACACATTAGTAAAGCCCATGTACACTTTCACAGATGCACAACAGACAAATATATGAGGAAACAATAACACAGACAATAAAGACTTCTATAATGACAGCACAGCACTTTGTTCAGCTTAAGTTTATCTCGCCTCTAAGGCCGCAGTGTTGGCCAGCTGGTCAGACATGGAGGCCAGCTGGGAGGAACGCAGGCGGTTGAAGGTTCGGCCGAGCAGTGCCGGATGTGTGTCCAGGATCTTGGCGGCTGACGTCTTTTTGGCTGTCATGCGGAGGAGGGAAAGGAAAATAATTGTCAGGTATCTAAAAAAAAGTGTGCTATGCTGTTATCACCCTTAGTGTTGGCAAGAGTATGATGATAGTGATGGATATAGGCACCAGAGGGAGTAGTAGTAGTAACAGGAGCAAAAACAATGGCGATTGTGGTGGTAGTAGTTGAAGTATTGGCAATAGCAATAGTTATAAAACCAATACAATAAGATTACTGTACAGTAAACTCTCTAATTCGAACCCGTATAATTAGAACTTGGATAATTCGACCTGTTTCAGGCCCAGTTAGAATTTTCAACAACTTTCCATGATCCGAACTGAAGTTGAATTGTCCGGGCCTTACTAGTGGGAGTCCGACCTCTCCCATGCGGGCCTCTCAAGCCCGCTGCATCTGGCCGGCCTCAGTCTGTAGCGCACTTTCCTCCTGGCAACACCTCCACACCGAGTGCTCGCTGATACAGCCGCTTGTTCTTTTGTTGCCTCTCTAGCCTTGAAGTGGAGTATTTTGTTTTGAAATTTATTGTTCTGATGGATTATTTTGTTTCAAGACTTCAGTATGAGCCACGTTTTGGTGAGTACAAGTACTATAATATGTGCTGTTTTGGCATGTTTTAGTGAGTTCTTATTGTGTGGAGAGGCTAGAGGTAACCATTGGTTAATTCAGACTTTCGGCTAATTCGAGTCAGGTCTCCCACCATTAAGTTCGAATTAGAGAGGGTTTACTGTATTTCACAATACTGTACAATAGAAACTCATCATACATCAATAGCCTCAGTCATCTACGTAGTAGCAACATTACAAATTAATCATAAACACCTTCCCATACACTTTGTCGAGAGTTGCTTGGTATGGGAATGGAGCCTGCATGGGACTCGCACGTGGTGACCCCCGGGAGTGGGCGAGGCGACGCGTATGCCCCCAATGATTGATTGATTGATTCCCATACATACACACACACACAAAGCCATGAGGAACACCCACCTTCCTTCTCATCATCCACAAAGAGGATGTGGCTGTTCTTGGGCTTCTCCTCCTCCACGTGGTCCAGGAGGTGGAGCTGAGCCTTGAGCTTCTCGATCTTCTTGTTCTCCACGTTCCTGCGGTGCGTCACATACACCAAGTCCTGCATCACGTCCCCCACACTAAACTCCTCATCCTTCACCTTCTCAAAGTGAATGCCATCCTGGAGTGAAGAGAAGAGAGGATGTCATTGTCTCGTATTGTCACTCACGATCATTCCTCATCACCACCTACCCTGTTTTATTATACAGCATTGGGTTGTTAAAATGTGTAAATTATAGCAATAAAGACAACTGTATACATGTTAAGCTCCAGGTGACAAGAATTTAAAAGTCTGGCATGGTAAGTTGGCCACCCTACCTTGAGGCCGCTGTTAATCATGTGGTAATGAAACTCATCAGGGTTTTTGTTGAGTGCTCTTTTCTGCAGTGTTGCTATAGCCGCCTTCTTCTCATTCTGGTCTCTGCAGGGAACAAGATGGTCATCATTAGGTAAGGTAAAGATGGGGGAATACACTAGGCTGCGCGTGGCCTCGGTGCTCATCTCGCATTAGCTTTTACATAAGAACATAAGAAAATAAGGAAGCTACAAGAAGCCGTGAGACCTACACGAGGTAGTTCCTGTAAAGAGTAAAGACTTTTGAGCCTGTGGTGGGTGAGAACCCGTTACCCGGGACACAGGGCTAGTGTGACATCCGGGTTACCACAGTTACCTTCCTCAGGGTTCCCCCGGTAACCATTCATCAACCCCGAAAGGGAGGATGAACTGCTGATTGGGCTGCACGCCAACTGCCCTGGCCTAGATTCGAACCAGGGCCCGCAGATTCGTAGGTAGGCGCGCTGGCCACTACACCACGGAGGCAACAATCATCATTAGGGGATACATAGACATAGTAAAGACCAGGACTGCCAACTTGCTCTGCTTAGATAGTTGGCTGTAGCTCCTGCCCTGCCAGTTTATAAGATTAGGTTTATGGTTCTGTAGTTTCTTACAATGGGTTATATAACTCCCGAACTAAATTGGCTCACCCCTCTTTTTTTAAATTTTATTCTCTTACTGTCTTCTTTATAGGGACTGAAAAAAAAAAAAAAAAAAAAATATGGGAAGAAATGTATTTATCTGACTGTTATCTGATTGGGACAAAATATAATGGCCCACATCAGCCTAGATTTAAAGGCGTGAAAGTGATAACTGCAACTTTAATGACTTGCATATCCCATGAGATTAAAAACCGAACAAAAACACCACATAATATCTAAGAACAAAAATTTGCATTATGATTAGATTAGCTAGTAGAAATATATAAATGTTAGGCAAAGACAACTATAGAATTCACTAAAGACTGATGATAACATTACACACAAAACTACATTCTGGATAGCTAACGAGAGGAGAGGAAGGAGTTATATGGAACGTTCTAAAAGGGTTTGCCATCACATCACACCTCCCACCCAAGCATTAGGCCTGGGGAAAGGAAGGACGTTAGCCCCTTAAGAGCCAGAGCGTAATTTGGCTACCATTAGACAATTTTTAGTGAATGTAAGCAATATTTAATGGATATAACCTGTTTAGTATCCTTGTCGCCTAACTAATTTGGTATATTCAGTTACTTTTTGTAATTTTATGGCTCGACAACAGACTATTTCATACAGCAAAGGAGAGGTCTGGGAGTTACTTTTCGTAATTTTATAGCTAACAACAGACGATTTCATATAGCAAAGGAGAGATCTGGGAATAACTTTTTCAGAATTTTATGGCAAGACAACATACAATATCATATAGCAAAAGAAAGATCTGGGAATTACTTTTTCGGAATTTTATGGCGAGACAACATACAATTTCATATAGCAAAGGAAAGATCTTGGCGGGAAGGGCTTAAAATCAAGGCGAGGATGAAGAATGTTTGCAGCACTCACTTTGATCTCACACGGTAGTCCTTCTTCTTCTCCATTGGCCCCAGGTGGTTGCGTCCCAGGGGCTGGTGGCGCTCCCGGTGCACATGCTGGGTCTTGTGGGCATTGCGGAGGGAAGCCATGGCGAAGGCTGACTACTGCACGGATAACTACAGGGAAAAAAGGTATTATCAGAATTTGTGTTTATAATGGTTTTTGACACTTTCATTATCAAGAAACAGAATTAGAATCTATTAAATTTGCTATGGTATGTATTTCATCCACCAAGCTTATTCTATCGCTTATTTTTCAGTGTTTATTTTAATGATTTGTTTTTTTTTTTTTTTTTTTTTTTTTTTTTTTTTTTTTTTTTTTTTAAGTTAGGTAAAGGTTAGGTTAGGTTTAGGTTCATTTTTTTTTTTTTTTGTCATTTTTGGAGAATAAAAAAAAAAAAAAAATTGCGACAGAAACGGTTAGCAGATTCATTCAAAACACATAAAAACACACCAGAAAAACATAAGGCGCATCAGAAAATCGTTGGTTGGGTGAAACTATAAATTGACCATAAAATCCATATTACCAGTGGAGTTGAGTTTTGAATAAATTACAAATGGACTAAACCAGTGCCTTCCAAACACTTTTACATGTAGCACTTAGATGATCAGCTAACTTTGTAATATATTTTCTAAAATTCATGCCTATAGCGCGTGTAGGCCGTGATCTCCAGAGGTGGGATGGTAGGCGTGGAGGTTCCCTTGAGGGCTGTGATGGTTGGCCCTCGCCCGTGGTGACGCAGGCAGGATTTTATAGTGGTGCCTGTGATTAGACTCATGCCGCCCCCCCTGTGTCCTCTGATGCACTCGCAATCGAATTTAGAGAGTGAGAAGATGTAGTCCAAAAATTAGCAGAATGATGAGAAACCAAAATCTAGCCCCGATTATACCCTTGCCTGGCCTGCCTCACCTGGCTCTTCTATGCACCTCAGTCGCCTTGTATCACTTCACAGGTCCTTCTCTCCTCTATTCCAGCCTCTTACCTCTCACTTGCCTTCTTCACGTCCTTAGTACAGCTGTTTTCCTTGTTTTGTGTGACAGTCACTCACACAGCTGACGTCCACGCTGCTTTGTTGACATCGCGTCACCACTTCACAAGGAACACAAAAACAAACTTTTCTAGCCAAACTTTCCTAACTGTATCATAAGCCAACTGAGAATATGATAGAAAGAATAGGATTTTGTTATGTTAGAGAAGGAGAGATTAATAAAACAATACAAGAAAATGATTGATGAATTTATAAGAATACAAAAACAAACATTTCTAGGTAGCCAAACTTCCTCCTGTACCATAAGCCAAATGAGAATATGATACAAGGAATAGGATTTAATTTTGTTAGAGGAAGGAGAGATTAGTAAAACAATATAAGAAAATGGTTAATGAAAAGTAGAGAATAAAAACAATAATAAGAAGGCTCAAGATTGCGTAGGGATTTGTGATTTTGTGTCAACAGAGGCGAATGCTGAATGATTAGTGCTGAGTGCTGTGGTGATTGAAGGTCACTCACTCACGTCAGCTTTCATCAAACAGCAGCACAGCGACGCGTGGACAGAGGGGAACACAGCACGCAGCAAGATGGGAGGAACCATAGGAGGGAAGCAGCAAGAGTGGAGACAGGAAAGCGAACTCACAAACACACAAAACAAGGATTCTTAGTTTTCTTTTCTTCGCTCTTAATGGAAGGTAAGGACTGGTAATTAATTGTTATCTGTGGCTATATTTTTGATTGATTGGGGCTATAGCTATGGACCTGTATCCTAAAACCCCGCGGCTAGAGATACGGAAGCGGTTAGCACACTGTCAGTCGGATAATATAAAAGTAATAATGGACGAGAACTTAGCGGTTGTTTTCAGAGACACTGACTATTTTTTCCTGGCCTACAACAGGTGCTTTTTCGGATAATTTATAGTTTCACCCAACCAACGATTTTCTGATGCGCCTTATGTTTTTCTGGTGTGTTTTTATGTGTTTTGAATGAATCTGCAAACCGTTTCTGTCGCTATTTTTTTTTTTTTTTTTTTTTTTTTTATTTTATTTATTTTTTTTTTTTTTATATATTATATATAATATATATATATATATATATTATATATATATATATATATATATATATATATATATATATATATATTTTTTTTTTTTTTTTTTTTTTTATTATTAATATATAATAAAAATAATAGGACAATACTATAAATTATAGTAGTAAAGGTTTGGTTAGGTTTAGTTTTTTTTTTTTGTCATTATTGCAAAAAAAAAAAAAAAAATAGCGACAGAAACGGTTAGCAAATTCATTCAAAACACATAAAAACACACCAGAAAAACATAAGGCGCATCAGAAAATCGTTGGTTGGGTGAAACTAAATTAACCACTTTGTCTAATGGAGATAGTAGTTTTATTTTGCGCAAACCCATAAAAAAAAAAAATATCATCGAATTTTATGCTACAGTTTCCATATAAAACACTGTATCTCCATCAGAAAAAGCACTAAAACGTAGCCGGGAAAAATTAGTCAGGGTCTTATAGGTTTTAATGAAACCTAACCTAACCTTATAGGTTTTAATGAAACCTAACACAACCTTATAGGTTTTAATGAAACCTAACCTAACCTTATAGGTTTTGATGAAACCTAACCTAACCTTAACCACAAAGTATACCTAACCTAACCTTATAGGTTTTCATTGAAACCTATAAGGTTGTGTTAGGTTTTATTAAAACCTATAAGGTTAGGTTAGGTTTCATTAAAACCTATAAGACCCTGACTAATTTTTACCGGCCAAGTTTTAGTGCTTTTCTGATGGAGAGTACAGTGTTTTTAATGGAAACGGTAGCATAAAATTCGGTGATTTAAAAAAAGAAGTTAAACTATGGGTTTGCGCAAAATAAAACTATCTCCATTAGAAAAAGCACCTATTGTAGGCCAGGAAAAAATAGTCGGTGTCTCTGAAAACGACCGCGAAGTTCTCGTCCATTATAACCAATATAAATTTGATTTATTGTGTGGATTCAGGGTGGGTCATCTGTATGCATTTTTTATATAGGAGACCAGGTAAGTTTTCCCAGTAAGAGTGAAAATATAGTTACTTCTCAAGGGGTGATGGAATTATGGAACTGTCGTCGACCGGAATTCTCGTTGAAACACTAACCGAGAATTCTCGTTGACAGTGTTACATTCGTGGATGTGGATCTCATGAAGATCCGCCACCAGCTATTTTTGAGGTGGCCGATCTTCATGTCGGTGAGAGTGGTTTGATAACCAATGTCCAGGTTAAGTTAGTGAACTAGCGGGACAAGTTCTAGGGGACCGCAGCCAGTTAGGTCACCCCAAAAATAGCTGGGGTGGCGGATCTTCATGAGATCCATTGACGTGGAAGTTTTCGATGATTCGTAAATTTTAATGGAAATTTACTATAATAATGGCCTCAAAACAGACTCCTGCAGAATGCCACTTGTTACCTGCCTCTACTCAGATTCAGAACCATTAATCATAACTCGTTGTCTATCTCTCAATGTTCTGTGATGGTGGAGAGTTACAGCAAGGATGAACTTACTTATTTTGACTCACAGCAATCGTGAATCCATTTGGCTCCAATAAATAGTGATAGTGAACAATGTGATTTCCCTTGACTTATGGAGCTTAACTTTAGTTGTGTTTAGTTGGCCTTGTGTTGGCAGTGTGTTGTGTCTCCCCGGCAGAGTTTGGCCTCGTCTACTACGTGTTGGCGGTGCCGCTCACCTTCCCTGTGGTGCTGATGCTGCTGTACATCCGCTGGCTGGGCTGGGAACTCTTCACAAACAACTGAACAGCAACACACCAGCACATCCAGACTGCGTAACGTTGGAAAATCTAATCTACTCTGACACCCGTTCTTTGGAATTCCATCAAGGGAGGCAGCCGTGATCAGAGTCTTCATTTGCTTCTGTCCGCGCCCTCTTGACTCTTGTGTTACTTGAAGCTACAGAACAGCCACACCACTAAGATTTGTTGGTTACTTAATGGTGGTTCTGACTAGGGAGTGGCGGTGCAAGGAAAGTCGTTGATCAAGGAAGCAGTTGTTGAGTTATTGATGTCATTTATGGTCATCAGATGTGGTTGTGAAACATGTGATAGAAAGTTTAAAGATTTTTCTTGATAGTTTTGAGACATAGACCTTCAAGTCCTGCTCATGTATTAAAATAGAAAAAACAACTTGTGAGGCAATTAAAAGTGCAACGGAAAAACTTAGTTAAAGATTTATCGTGAGAAAAAACTTCTTTAATGTGAGATGTAGTATGTGCCAGCCCGCCCACCTGTCCCGAGGCTAACGAGGCGAGGTGTCCAGGTATGCCCCGCCCCCTCCCTCACACCATTCATGGGGGTGACGAGGCAGCATGGCAGAGCACACAGCAATCCTTCATCTCCCCCACCATGGCAAGGGGGATCTGACTTTATGCCAGCCCCTCCACCCCCTCCCTCCCCCCCGTGGCAGGGTAGCCAGGGCAGGGGTGGGCAGGAAGCAGGATGGCGCTCCCCTCATCCTGCCTCCCCTCCCTATAGAATTTGTGAATGTGGGGACAGCCCTTCTTCCCCCCTCCTTACACCCCACAGCCCCCGCTCCCCCTCCTGCAGGCACAGGTGTGAGGGGAGGCAGTGGGAGGGCAGCAGCAGTGTCTGGGTTGGAGGGGCAGGGAAGGGGTCCCATCCATGTCCCTGAGGAGGTGGCACCCCTTGCCGCTAAGGTCCTGGCGGGGCAGGCGGGGGGCACCCTTGTATTAGGTGGAGAGGACCTGCCCCGCTGTGTGGTAGTGGATCTACAGGGGAATGTTGTGATGCAGGAGACACCCTCACCGCACCCCACGGCCCCCCCAGCCCCTCCCTACCTGGTGGATCAGCCTATCTTGGTGCAGGTGGGTCCAGGGGCAAGCCAGACACACAGCGGCGGGAGTAGTGTGGTGGGTGGTCCCTCTGGAAGTGGCCATGGTAAGGGGGCCGCGAGGAAGGAAGGCGGGGGTGGCGGCGAGGGTGCCAGGCCAAGAGGACACCCCAGCAGAGGCAAGGCAGAGTTTGAGCCGCGCTGGAGCTTCAGGGAGATGGTGGTGAAGGAAGAGCGGCTCCCACAGGCCCGGCCAGCCTTAAAGGAGGAGTGTGCAGGGGAGGAGAGTGAGGGGGAAGAGGCGGGTCGTCCCAGGAGGAAGTCGGCCAAACAGGCACGTCAGAAGTGGAAGAGCATCGTTGAGGTGGAGGGGGGGCGAGGGGGGGTGGGGCGGGCTCGTCGGTCACACCCTGCCCCGCCCCGCGACAGGACACAGGTGGAGGGAGACGGCACACAGGTGGGTCTTAGGGCGCTGCTCCTTGCATTTCTTTTCTTTTTCCCATTTTTTTTGTCATGAATTTTTGTCATTTGTTCCTCCATCAGTTTTGCTTTTGATGATAATGAGTCTTTAGTAATATTGATATTACAATACATAAATGATGAAACATGAAGAAAATATATAATAGTGGTCATACATAACACAAAACGATAGTATAACTACAAAATAACAAATACTATTCTGATAGTAATGATAATGTTAATGTTGTTATCATTATCATTTTTAACATTTTCAACTACCTTCAAATACAACTTTTCCCTCCCCATCCTCCCTATCCTCCCCCCCAGCATGATGTGTTGGGGGCCGCGGGTGGGGAGGAGCTGCCGGTGTGGGCGCGGCGCCTCTCCTCGGTGCGGGTGGTGGAGGGGCAGTGGGTGGTGGGGGTGGCGGCCTCCAACGAGGTGTTGCAGCAGACTCTGGAGGCCCACTCCCGCAGCGTTCTGTGTGACTACATCAAGAGGTGGGTGTTTGTATAGGGGGGTGTTTGTATAGGGGGGGAGGAGGTTTTAAGGGTGTTGAAGATATATAAGGTGTTATGAGAGTGTTTGTATAGGGGGGAGGAGGTGTTAAGGGTGTTGAAGATGTGTTAGGAGGTGTAAAGGTTGTTAAAGATGTATAAGGAGGTGTTACAAGAGTGTTTGTATAGAGAGGAGGAGGTGTAAAAGGTGTTAAAAATATATTATAGTCGGACTGGCTTAGACTGGCAGTTTGGGTTGAGTCGCCTGAAGCCTCCAGCTGTAAATATTTACGTTAAAATTGCATCAATGCGTTACTTGTATATCTCTCTTGTGATGCCTTTTACAAATATCACAAAAGTTAAGTTCAATTATTTTCAATATATGGCAATAGCACATTCCTGAATGCCCCACACAGACTGCCAGTTTAAGCCGGTCCGACTATAGGAGGTGTTTAGAGAGAGACAGACTAAACAATCAACTAGCCTTTGTGCCTTTTAAATTGCCTCTCATTACCTTTACTTGACAATAACCTCTCCCTCTCCCTCCCCGCCCCGCCCCGCCCCGCCCCGCCAGCCACCCCAGCAGCCTGGAGCAGCGGCACAGAGCCGAGTGCCAGGCCAGCAGGATCATGTGGCAGCACCAACGTATCCGCTTCGATGGTGTGCCCTTCACCATCCTCTCCTCCAATGACCTCAAGTGTGCCTTTGCCATGAACTACAAGCTGAAGGTGAGTTTGTGGGGCCTCTTCACCTCCTTTTTCTACTCATTCTCCTCCTCTACCTTCTCCATTTTCTTCCTCTATCTTGATTTTCTTTCTTCTCATTGTTGTTGTCGTTGTGTGTGTGTGTGTATGTGTGTATTTTTTTGTGTGTGTATGTTTGAAGTTATATATTTAGTTCTTGATAACATGGAGGAGGGAGGAAGAATACAGTATCAAATTTCTACAGTGACTTAACAATTTATATTACAGAGAAAGAACAAGGGGAGTGGAGACCCCCAGCAACAGCGAGGCCCGGTGGAGGGGGTGGAGGTGGGGGGCGCCGAGAGCCTGCAGCAGAACGGAGACGGCAACCCCGGGGCTGCCAAGGATGTGCTGCCCAAGAAGAAGTACAAAGACGTGTGGTTCACTTCATGTCCCGCCCGCATCTCCGTCAAGGTCATCGTGAAGTGAGTCTGAGCAATGCATAGCTGTAACTTAAGCTTGGCGAGTGCCTTGACCTATCACCTCTATGTGTAGTACAATAGTGGTCATAACACAGTGTACCTATGCCTCATGCCTCCTACCAAGGCCTGTTTCTGCCCTCCATGGGATGCAACCTTCCTCTGCTTCCACTTTTCATCTGAGACATATTTTATGAGCTCTCCCTCCCCCCTCCTCACACTTAACCCCTCCCTGCCTCCCTCCCCCCTCCTCACACTTAACCCCTCCCTGCCTCCCTCCCCCCTCCTCACACTGATGGCCCTTCCTGCTTCCCTTCCCCGCAGGTACCCGGGCTTTGCCGTGGGCCTCGGTGCCATGCCGGGGGAGCGCAAGGCCGTCATGAAGGCCCTGAGGCGGGAGCTGGCCCAGGGCATCACACCCCAGCGGGAGGAGCTGTACCATGTCACCATGCCCCTGTGCCGCCTCCACAACCACCCGCTGCAGGGGCGTTCCCGGGGCATCCACCCCTCCGTGGACGGCAAGGTGGTGGCGCTGCTGAGGGAGGGCGTCACGGCACCCAAGGTGATCCAGCGCCTGCTGGAGCGCCACGTGGAGGTGGCCACGGCGGGTGACCTGGTGCTGCCTCACCCGGAGGACCGAGCCTTCCACCCGCGCCTCAAGGACATCGCCAACATGGTGTACACCCGCTGCAGGCAGATGGGCATCACCTCCCGCCGCCGCCCCCCAGACCACCTCCCCCTCGAGGCTCCCCACAGGAAACGGCGGCGATCCAAGCGGCCCCGCGGGGTGGACGGGGAGGGGGAGGGGGAGGGGGAGGCAGGGTATGAGGAGCCCCTGGGAGCCTCCACCTTGCAAGAGGCCGTGCAGACCTTCTGTACCGAGGAGTCTGAGAGGGGCAGCGATGCCGGGGGTGAGGGGCGTGATGGGGGCCGGGGCGGGGCGGGGGAGGTGGCAGGCCTGGCGGAGATGGTGCGGGGTCAGCTGGATGCCCTGCGGGGCCTCACCTACACCGTGCAGGAGGCGGGGCCGCTGCACGAGGTGTGCCAGACACTGCAGGGACTCATCAACCAGTACGTGGCCCCTGCTGGCCCTGCCCTGGCCGCTGGGGGCCTGACAGAGGTGCCCTCGGCCACAGCAACCTTCATCCTGCAGGACCCCTCAGTGGACTCCCTGGCCATGGCCTCGGGCGCTCCCTGCGTGGCCGAGGTGCCGGACCACCTGGCCACCCATGACAAGGATGGGGGGGAGGGGGTGGGCAAGGCCCGGGGCGGCCCGGCTCTGAGGCAGCTGCGGCCCCCGGTGGCCCTGCAGTGCCTCACCACCAGCATGGTGCCCACCGTGGTGTCCCACCTGCCCCGTGCCCCCACCCACCTCCCATCCCCCCACGTGGTGACCTCCTCTGCCCCAGCCCCCCCCACCTACCAGACCCTGGCCCCGGTGGCCCAGGACGGCCCGCCCCCCGTCCACCTCTCCCTCCCACCTTACTTCTACTATGTGCAGGAGGTGACCGTGCCGGAGACAAGCCAGACCTGGACCTACAGCACGTCATCCTAGCACACCACACATCATCCTAGCACAGCCCACCATACATCACCCTGCCACAGCCCACCACACATCTCTGAGCAGCACCCTATCTCAGCACACCCACATCACCCCACACACACCACTTCATCTTAACACATACCCACGAACCACCACCTCCTCCCAGCACCTCACAACACCCCTCCTTGGCCCTTCAGTATCACCTCAGCACACTACAGTACGTACCTCTTCTTTACTCCTCTCTTCCATCCCAATGCTGGTTTTGAAATATTCTTGAAAATATTCCATGAACTTTTGTGCAATGGCATGAAACACTGATATACATAACCAGTGATTTTGATTATAGTCTATTTTTTTTAACGAGGCAAAAATCCTGACCCCTTGCTGCTTACTGACCGATATTTGATGCCAGGAGAAGAGAATACTACAATTCTTCTAAATTTCAGTTGTATTTCATCAAAGTTAACCATATTTTCAGGTTAACATAGGCATCATTTCAAGCATGAGACCTTATGATAGAATGAAATTTTTGCCTCGTTAAAAAAAATAGACTATAGTTTGATTCTTTGCCTTGGTAAAAAATGAGTATGTGTATATAGCTACATTTATTTTCTTCCCTCTTGAATTCACTATGAAGTTCAGGCAGTGAGGATCTGAATCTTGAATATAATTAAACAAGGAAGTGTACGGAGAAGTAGAAATAGATGAGGCATTTCTATAATTCCTCATCTATTATTTAACAGGAAAGAAGAAAGATAAGTGAAACGGGAGAAAAAAAGAAGAACAGTGTTGAGTTAGAAGATATTGAAACTTGTCCATTCGTTTTATTACCATCAAGAGAACATGGAGAGTGTAGGCCTATGGAGAAGTAGAAATAGATGAAGAATTATAGAAAATGACTGAACAGGAAAGAAGAAAAGAGGATTGAAAGAACTGGAGAAAAAGAAAAACGACCTTGAGTTAGAAAGATATTGAAACGTCCATTAGGTTATTACCATCGTCAGAGCGTGAGGCTGTTCCATGTACTGATAGGAAACATCTTGAAGGACGCTGAAAAACGCACTGCTGTCTGAAGAGATGAGGAACAAAAGTGAGAGAGAGAGTGAGTGGTATGTAGTTAGATAGTCAACTTTTACCGTAGATAACACTATAGTCGCCAGTCACTTGCCACTGCACTAATGTCGCCAGGTACAATATATTACGAATTCTAGCATCACTACAGACTTTTATGTGCCACTGAAGACTCATGCACAATAGTTTATATTATGCACATTATACTACATGTCTTCAGTGGCACATGAAAGTCTGTAGTGATGCTAAGATTCGTAATATATTGTGCCTGGCGACATTAGTGCAGTGGCAAGTGACTGGCGATTATAGTGTTATCTACGGTAGTTAGTCAACTCTTAGAGATAGAGATATTAATTTTTTGGTCACCATGAATGCAGTATTTTTCGTATTAATTCGACAAACCATTCCCGTTATGTCAATAAATCTAAGTATTATTTGGTAGATAGTGACCTGAAAACACGGTAACATTTTTTTGATAGTATCTTTTGTATATGTACTGTTGAAGAAAAGCTTACATGATATATATTTTCCATGATCTTGAGTGAATTTCTTTATCTGTTTAGACGTGTTAATATTTTTAGTGTTTAGTTGGCTGCCTTTACATTTTTTTTTTTTTACACCATGTTTGATAGGGTAATAGAATGGATTGTTTTGATAAGTTTCCGGGTGACTACAAGTAGCAAGAATAGTAGTAAGTACCTAGTAGTTGTAGTAGATGTAATTTACTCTTAACCCCTTGAGACCCAGAACGTAATTGCCATTGTAATTTGGCTACCATTAGACGATTTTTAGTGACTATAAGCAATGTTTTATAGATATGACCTGTTAAGTTTCCTTGTCGACTAACTAATTTGTTGGTATATTAAGTTACTTTTCGTAATTGTATGCCTAACAACACGATTTTATATAGCAAAGGAAAAATCTGGGCGTGAAGGGGTGTATCATATAGTACCCGTAATTTAAATTCCAGTTCAGTTTTAGAAAGAATCAAGACTCAGAAAAAAATAAAAGTTGTCCCGAAAATAAATCAAAATAGAAGGTAACAACAAGTTGGGAATGACAGCTGTTTACTGCACTAAGCGACCATAAACAAGGGTTGCTGTCTGGGAGATTTGTTGCTCTAGTGAATCTTGTGGATTTTGACGCTTCATTCCCCATTCCACGGCGGTGATGGTGAGTATGAGACATTCATTAACTTATCTGTCATTGTTTATGAGGAATGAGGCCACACGTGATGATATATGGAAGGAAAAGAACTATAATGTGGGGATGTTTTTCGGCTGCTCTGCAAAACTTAAATTGGTGAATGAAAAAGTAATACAAAACTCATTAAGATTAGGGCATTATTCCAGATGAACACCGAATTCACTTTGGTGGACGAAACAATTTTTTCTGGTGAGTTTTGATGTGCTTTGGATTAAATCCATTGAGTAAACCGTTTCTGTCGCAATATTTTTTTTTTAGGTAAAGGTTATTTTTTTTTTTTTTTTTAGGTAAAGGTTAGGTTAGGTATAGATTAGGTTAGGTAAAGGTTAGGTTAGGTTAGGTATAGGTTCAATTTGTTTATTTTTTTTGTCATTTTAGAAAAAAAAGAAGATTTGCGACAGAAACGGTTCGCAGATTAATTCAAAACACATCTACTCACCAGAAAAAAATAGTTTCGTCCACCAAAGGACGTTCGGTGTTCATATGAAAATTTACCTGAAAAAGTAATACGAAACTCATTAACATTAGTTTTTATAGTGATTGAGCGTCTTCTTCCGGTACCTCATTTTCCTTCTCGTTTTGTATTGACTCAAGTCTGGGTTAAATCAAGCCGGGGATCGTTTTTAGTGTAGATTTTAACGTTGTTGTCTTTGTGTCGGCCGTGTCGTGTGTTGTGTAAAGTTGTGATGGTACAGGATGTGTCGGGTGGTGATCAGGGAGAGATAGTGGGGAGGGATTACCATGATAACGGTAATTAGCGTAAGTCTTTTCTTTGGTGTGCTCGTGCGCTGCAGTCACCCACATGCCATTGCATGCTGGAACTGAGAAACGAGCTGTGTGTGTGTGTGTGTGTGTGTGAGGCGAGGGTGAAGTAAACACCGCCTCAGTACCTCCATAATCCATATATTTCACAGTCAGTATTCAGGGGGGGGGGATGGCTATACACGCTACTCTAAGTACGGGGTGGCAGGAAGGTCCCTCCCCAGGCCCTAGGGCACCAGGAGAGGGGTCTCGCGGGGCTCCTGGTCGCAGGGCGCCACGCAGGCGTTGCCGTTGGCCAGCGGCGTGATGAAGGTCAGCACGCTGAGGTCCGTGTCCTCGACGGCTTGTTGGCGGCGCAGGGCGGCAGGCGAACAGTTGCTGGCGGGGCGGCGGCTTTCCCGCAGGAAGGCCGAGAGCCGCTCCAGGCTGCCCTGGGAGCCGCCCCAGCCCGAGCCGTGGCGCAGCAGTGACTGCGAGATGCGCACCGACAAGATGGCCTCCAGTGTGCGCAGGACGTGTGGGGACGAGGAGTTGAGGCTGGCGCTGCGGGCGGGCCGCTCGAACGCCTTGCACAGCAGCGGCGTCTGGCAATCCGGCGCCACCCTTTCGTCCAAGGGCAGCGCCCCAGTGCTGCAGTGATTGGCCAGCAGCGGCAACTCTAGCGAGCGGGACTTGGGAATGCCGAGCTCCGGGTCCAGGAGCATGGGCGGGCCCTGGCCTGGGTGGTGGGCGGTGAAGTCGTCGTCGTGCAAGGTGAGACTGGTCTCGGAGTCCAGCGAGGAGAGCGACAGCCGCACCGGCTGCTGGCCCAGGCAGTAGGAACGAGCCGCCTCGAAGGTGGGCACCGTCAGGAAGTTGGTCATACTGGTGGGCGAGCGCGACCCGTCTGAGGAGGCGGACAGCTGCAGCTTGGTGGTGTCCATGGGGCGGCGCAGGCGGGTGGGCGAGGGGGTGCCGTCCTCCAGCGGGTGCCACGAGAGGTCTGAGGAGCGGCGCACCAGCTTGGGCTGCTGGGTAGTGGCGGCGTCGTGCAGCAGGTAGTCTGACATGCGGCGCTGCAGGGAGCGATGCAGGATGGGCATGGCCAGCGTGGAGGTGAGGGAGGGGCGCCGCGAGTTGCTGGCGGAGGGGATGCGCGCCTGGATCTCATGCTTCATCTCCGTTTTGTAAAGCTTCTTCCTGAGGTAGTTCCTGAACGCCTTGCGAATGTTCTTACACTTGAAGCCGTAGATGAAGGAGTTGACTAGGGGCGCCACCAGCAGGGGCGTCATGCCCAGCAGCATTAAGTATTGGTTGGCAGTCCTGGCCTGCAGCGACTCCCACGCCACGGTGCAGAAGAAGGGGCAGTAGCAGGCCACGAAGGCCGCGATCTGCTCTAATACTGTCCACACCGACTTTCGCTTCTTCTTTGGGATGTCAAACGGGTTCTTCTGGTGGGTGACGGTGGCCTGGGCGGACATCATCACCTCGAAGATGGCGGAGAAGATGCGGTGCTGGTGGTGGCGGGCGATCAGCACGATGCGGGTGTTCACGATGAGGATGATGGCGAAGGGCAGCAGGATGAAGAAGAAGATGAACGTCCACGTGTAGGCGGCGGCCTCGGGCAGGTGCCAGTTAGGCAGACACACGCCGCGGGTGTAGACGTAGCCGTAGGGCGTGGCGAGGGGCGGGGCGGCGAGGACCACGCTCAGCAGCCAGACCAGGGCGGAGAAGATGGCCACGCGGGGCCGCGTCACCAGCTGGTTGTAGCGCAGCGGCGTGGCGATGGCGCAGTACTTGTCGCAGTGCAGCCCCACCACCACCCACACCGCCACCGTGTGCAGCGTCACCAGCAGGAAGCCGTACAGCCGGCACACCACGTCACTCTGGTACTCGGCGTCCTGTGCGTCAACACTGTCGTTGCCTTCCTGCTGGGGAGGCGAGGAAGGTGCCGAGGAAGACGTGGATTCGGAGTCGTTGTCCTCCCGCTGCTCCGGAGACCCCTGCAGCAGCCACTGGTCCTGGGCGGCGGGGGGAAGGGAAGGGGGTGATAGAGAAGTTATCCTCAACAAAAACTAAGAGGAAAAAATCAACGACAACAACAATTACAAATTACAAATACAAGACTTCACTGCATCCTGTCAAAATGTCCCGTGTGTATTCATCTAGTTGTCTTCATCTAGTTGTATTTTACAGGGCCTGAGCGACGCTCGTATGGCCCCGTCTCCATATCAACATTTTTATCATACATCCTTAGTGCTTAGTTTTGGCCGAAGCCAGCACCCCGGAAAGCAGGTCACAAACCCCGGCTAACACCCGGTACCCATTCACTGCTGGGTGGACAGGGGCTCGGGTTTTAAGGAAACAGCCCATATATGTTTCCGCTCCGCCCGGGGATCGAACCCGGGACTTCTCGGTTGTGAACCGAGCGTGCTTCCCCTACACCACGGAGTATCCGGAGTGTGTGTGTGTGTGTGCGTGTGTGTGTGTGTGTGTGTGTGTGTGTGTGTGTGTGTGTGTGCGCGTGTGTGTGTGTTCACCTGGATGATGGAGGGCGTGGAGAAAATGATGAAGAGGAGGGACAGCAGCACGCCCGCGCCCATCAGCTGCAGGTGGAGGAGGCTCGTGCTGTTCTTGTACTGCGAAGGAACAACAACAACAATAATAGTGACTGGAGGTGACGAGGAGGAAGAGGAGAAAGAGGAGGAGGAGGTGAAGAAAGCGCGATGGGAAGAAAAGAAAGAAGTAATAGGAAGTTTAAGAAGAAATAGGAGGACGTATGTGGAAGAGGAGGAGAATAATAAACGAGAGAGCAGAGTAAAAGAGGACAAGGAAGAGGATGAGCAGTAATAGGAGAAAGAAAAGGAAAATACACGACGAGTAACAATAAAGAAAAATATGATGTTAAGAAATCAGTATTTTTTTTGGTGTTGAGAGAGAGAGAAAAAAAAAAACGAGCACGTACCCTAAAAAGAAAACAAGATATATATAAATTAATATACTTTTAAACATGGAAATTACAGAAAAAAGAAAGCCCCCTAAAGAAAGAAAAAGGAGGAAGAGAAAGAAGATTTGATAGAAAGAAAAACCGATCACATAATCCAATTTCTAAACATGGATATCTGCTAATCTTTGCTTTTAAAACCCCTTCACGCCCAGATCTTTCCTTTGCTATAAGAAATTGTATGTTGTCGAGCCATAAAATTACGAAAAATAACTGAATATACCAAATTAGTTAGTCGACAAGGATACTAAACAGGTCATATCTCCAAAATATTGCTTATATTAACTAAAAAATTGTCTCATGGTACCGAAATTACAATGCAAATAACGTTCTGGCTCTCAAACTCATTTTCCCTGTGGCGTTGAGAGCCTGGCGCGTCTCTAGGTCTTCAGTCCCGCCAGCAAATTCCCGTTTTTTGGAAGAGTATGTGGCGTTTACTCTTGAACACGTCAGGTTAGGTTACGTTAGATTATGGATAGGGTAAGATTAGATTAGGTAGGTAGGTAGGGTTAGATTTTCCTAGGAATTAAATGGTAACTTTGCGTGGGAATCACAATGAGGGTATTTTCGAGACAATCCTGTGGTTAGTTTCGGAGCTACAGCCAAACATCTTTACAGCCAAACGTCTTCACTCGGAAACCACATACTCGCATAGAGAACGGCAATATGCGTCCCGCCACTCACCCGGCTTACAGGTGCGGCTTTACCAAGGTCCCTTATAGAGCTAAAGTGACCCTGGGCTTTACCTGTGTGACCGCGACTGTACACCTGCATACACCTGGGTTAATTAGCGTATCTGAGCGAGGGTTGTGTGGGAGGAAACAAAGCAAGGATAACAGAGAGAGAGAGAGAGAGAGAGAGAGAGAGAGAGAGAGAGAGAGAGAGAGAGAGAGAGAGAGAGAGTGTGATACTAAGGTGAAAGGTGTTTGAACTCTATGAGGAGAGGGAGAGAGAGGGGAAGGGGAATAGTGTCAGGGAGGGTAAGAGAAGGAGGAAGGGGAGAGAGGGAAGGGGGAGAGGAAAGTCTTGGAAAGTGAGGGGAGGAGGAGGAGGGGAAAGGGTCTTGAAGTGTGTGTACTGGGAGGAGGAGGAGGAGGAGGAGGAGGAGGAGGAGGAGGAGGATAATGGAGAGTAAGGAAGGGAGGAGGAGGAGGATAATGGAGAGAAAGGAAGGGAGGAGGAGGAGGGAAAGTCTTGCTTGAGAGGATAATGGAGATGAAGGAAGAGGAAGAGGAAGATGCGTTGGGTAATTACTGCGTTGTCTGAAGGAAAGAGGAAGAGGAGGAAGAGCCAAATGAACAAAACAAGACAAAATAAGTTTATAAACAAAAATAAGAGAATGGAGAAAAGAGTATAACAAAAGGGATGCAGTGAACTAATGTAGAAGACGAAGAAGAATAAGATAAGAAAGAGGAGAATGAAAATAAGAAGAGAAATGGAGGAACACATATATTAGTCAATTGCTAGAAGAAGAAGAAGAAGAAGAAAAAAAAAAACCATGGAAAAGAAGAAGAGAAAAGGAGGAACACATTAGTCACTTGCTATATATGGAAGAAAAAAAGGAAGAAGAAGAATGAAAATATGAAGAGAAATAGAGGAACACATATATTAGTCAATTCCTAGAAGAAGAAAGGAAAGAGAAAGAAGAGGAGAAAAGGAGGAACACATTAGTCAATTGCTAAAAGAAGAAAAAAAGGAAGAAGAAGAAGAATGAAAAAGACGAGGAAAGGAGGAACACATTTTTTGTCAATTACTAGAAGAAGAAAGAAAAAGAAAAAAAGAAAAAAGAGAAAAGAAAGAATGCAGATTTTAGTCAATGGCTAAAAGAAAAAGAAAAAAGAGGTAAACGACAGAAAATGAAGAAAAGATGAAGAAGGTGAAGAAGAACAAGAAAAGAGGAGAAGAAGAAGAAGATAGATCCATATTTCTTGCCTGCTAATCAATACTATGAACAAAAGGGAAAAAGATAA
>JACEEZ010025968.1:7500-25000 GCA_016584305.1 Chionoecetes opilio | reverse complement strand
CTCTCTCCTCTCTCTCTCTCTCTCTCTCTCTCTCTCTCTCTCTCTCTCTCTCTCTCTCTCTCTCTCTCTCTCTCTCTCTCTCTCTCTCTCTCTCTCTCTCTCTCTCTCTCTCTCTCTCTCTCTTCCTATAACTCACAGCCACAACAAAATATGCCCCGATCCCCTTCCCACGCCAATAAGAAAGGAGATATTAAGACACCTGTACCGCTCTTTCAGCCGCGCCCCAACGCCACGCCTAGATAATTACAGGTGTTGGCTGCCTCTTACTGCCGCCGCCTTGTGTCCTTGGCCCGACAGCCTTTGCGATCTATAGAAACGACATCGATATCTGCTGACCGCTTACCTGTCTGTCTGTCTGTCTGTCTGTCTGTCATTTCCTGCTTTCTTGTCTGTTTATCTATACCCGTCTATCTGTTTGTCTGTTTATTTGTCTGTGTCTATCTGTCTGTCTGTCTGTCTGCTGTTTGTCTGTTTGTCTGTCTGTTTAGGTCTGTTATAACGTGTATTTCTGTTTTTTTTTTATGATGGGGGTTGCCTGCTTGTTTTTGCTTGTCTTTTTGTCTGTTGCTTTGTCTTTTCTTGTCTGTTTAATTACCTGTCTATCTGTTTGTCTGTCTATTTGTCTGCCTGTCTGCCTGTTTACGTATCTTTATCTTCCTGTCTATCTGTTTGTCTGCCTATCTTCGTATTTTTATCTACCTGTCATCTATTTATCTGTATTTGTCTGCCTGTCTACCTATCTTTATCTACCTGTCTACCTTTTGTCTGTCTATTTGTCTGCCTGTCTGTCTGTCTATGTATCTCTATCTTCCTGTCTATCTGTTTGTCTGTCTGCCTATTTTCGTATTTTCTATAATAATATAAGCGAAAGTGTGTGTGTGTGTGTGTGTGTGTGTGTGTGTGTGTGTGTGTGTGTGTGTGTGTGTGTGTGTGTGTGTGTGTGTGTGTGTGTGTGTGTGTGTGTGTGTGTGTGTGTGTGTGTGGGGTATAGGTTCCGCCCCCCGTGGCGGAATCCCATCATATACCACATTTTTGGAACCAGGTTGACCAGGGGAAGGTTTAAAGCCCACTTATGAGATGATCCGATCACTTTTTTTTTTTTTTTAGCAGCCTATTAGCGATAATTGTGAAAAAAAGTGGGTTGCGAGAATTGAGGAAACCTTGATGTAGGGTGATGGGTAATGGGTGGGGTGATGGGTAATGGGTGTGGGGTGATGGGTAATGGGTGTGGGGTGATGGGTGAGTGAATGGGTGGGGGGTGATGGGTGATGGGTGAGGGAATAGATGGGGGTGATGGGTAATGGGTGAGTGAATGGGTGTGTGGTTATGGGTATGGTGAGTGAATGGGTGGGGGGTGATGGTAATGGGTGAGTGAATGGTGTGTGTGGTGATGGTATGGGTGAGTGAATGGGTTGGGGGTGATGTGAATGGGTTGGCGTTAATACATACATTTCTACATCCATGATTTCAGGTAAGTTAGAAGGGGCTATCTGGATATCTATCTATTTGGCTATCTAGCCAAAAAGTCCGCCCGGAGGGCGGCTTTGCGGCTAGTTATCTATATGTGTCTTTTTATTTGTCTGTTTGTGTGCCTGTCTACCTATCTTTATCTACCTGTCTATCTATTTGTCTGTTTATTTGTCTGTTTGTCTGCCTGTCTACGTATCTGTATCTACCTGTCTATCTGTTTGTCTGCCTATCTTCGTATTTTTATCTATATTTGTCTGTTTATTTGTCTGTTTGTCTGCCTGTCTACCTATCTTTATCTACCTGTCTATCTATTTGTCTGTCTATTTGTCTGCCTGTCTACCTATCTGTGTCTGGGTATGCATATGTTTTCCTGCCAGTTTTTAATTACATGTTTTTCTGTCTGTCTGTCTGTCTGTGTGTTGGGTGTTGATGTATGGGAAATTAGCAACGTCAGTCTCATGCAGGGAAAGGTAATTGTTTCATTTGCATAGACTAAAAGGAAAAGCATATAGAAACATAAAAATAGGGCTTAGATATTATCGTGTAAAAATAATATAGTAAAGGTAATGATAATGATGATAGTAGTAATAATAATGATGATACTACTACTAATAATGATGATAATAGTGATGATAATGATAATGAATCGCGTAAAAACAATGATAGTAATAATAATAATGATGAGAGTAGTGATAATAATGATGATACTAGTGATAATGATGATAATAATAGTGATGATAATGATAATGAATCGTGTAAAAACTGATAGTAATAATAATAAGATGATAAGAGTAGTGATAATAATGATGATACTAGTGATAATGATGATAACAGTGATGATGATGATGATAATAATGATAAAGATGATGAATTTATAGGTAAAATCAACTTTGAAATAAGCTCACCACAAAGCACCTTATTGTCAAACATAATTATAGACTAAAAACTTAATTTCGCTCGCAAGTTCCTTTAATTAAAACTATGAATTCTGTCACCGCGGAAACCAAAGAAGGAATTTCAGTGGAGGAGAGAGAGAGGAGGAAATAAGATAAATATAGAAGAGAATATAAGAGAATTATGAGAGGAATAAGACAGAAAAAGAGGAATAAAAGTGACAAAGAGGAAGAAAAAGACGTAAACATTAATGAAGAGAAGGAGATGAAGAAGATAATAAAGAGGAATAAGAGAGACAAAGAGAGAACAAGACAGACATAAAAGAAGAGAAGGAGGTAAAGAAGATAATAAAGAAGAATAAGAGAGACAAAGAGGAAGAGAAAGACAGACATAGAAGAAGAGAAGGAGATGAAGACGATAATAAAGAGGAATAAGAGAGACAAAGAGAGAAAAAGACGTAGAAAAAAGAAGAGAAGGAGATGAAGAAGATAATAAAGAGGAATAAGAGAGACAAAGGAAGAGAAGACAGAATAAAAGGAAAGAAGACGATTAATAAGAAATAAGGACAGATAAAGAAGACAATTAATAGAAAGGAGATAAGAAGATATAAAGAGGATAAGAAACAAGAGATAAAACGTAGACAAAAGAAGAGAAGGAGATGAAGAAGATAATAAAGAGGAATAAGAGAGACAAAGAGGAAGAGATAAACGTAGACATAAAAGAAGATAAAGAAGAAAAAAAAAAAGAAAAATGAAAAAAAAGAAATAAACCGTTTTTAATTACACAAACTCAACAAAGAGGAAAAAAAACTTAGACATAAAAGAAGAAAGGAGGTAAAGAAGAAAATAAAAAAAAAATAAAAAAAACTAGAAATAAACCGTTTTAAAATACACAAACTCAGATAGCAAAGAGGAAGAAAAAACTTAGATATAAAAAAATAAAAGGAGAGAAAGAAAACAAGATACTAATGAAAAAAATACAGAAAACAAGAAATAAGCCGTTTTTAATAATACCACAAACTCAATATCACGAATTTCACTGTTAAATCAAATCGCAAAAACCGTCCACTGCATTATGAAATTCACGTGGAGATGAACGCAAGAGTAAACTTACACAAACTTTATAATTACAACAAATTTCTTTATTTTCAACACACTCGGTACAACATAGGAAGCCATTTGCATGTTACCCTTGAACACACGACTCCTCTTTTCTCCTTCTTTAATAATGATATGGGCTCCTAAAATAGCTACGTGTACTATGTGTACTTTTATGTGTGTACGTGGATCCTGACCTCGTGTGTACGTTTCTCTCTCTCTCTCTCTCTCATCTCTCTCTCGGTCTCCCTCTCTCCTCTCTCTCTCTCTCTCTCTCCACTCTCTTCTCTCTCTCTCTCCGTCTCCTCTCTCTCTCTCTCTCTCTCTCTCTCTTTCTCCTCTCTCTCTCTCCTCTCTCTCTCTCAGTCTCTCTCACTCTCTCTCTCTCTCTCTCTCTCTCTCTCTCTCTCTCTCTCTCTCTCTCTCTCTCTCTCTCTCTCTCTCTCTCTCTCTCTTTATATCTATATACGCCTACACAGCCGTCACTACTTCCTACATCTCTTATTCAGCACTGTACGAAGAAAATATAGAATAAAGGAATAAACAAGTAAGTAAAAGGGTAAATATGTAAATTATCTCCAATTTAATCATGTAAATAAATCGGTAAATATAGAAACATGTTGGAAAAATAGATAATATCGACAAAAATATCCGAACCGTCCCGAGGTGGAGACGGGATCAAGCCTTTGTTTACATTGGCATCGAGGCGTCAGGTCCCGGCGGGTTCATTTTGCCATTACCGTTAATTTCGTGACTTTCTTTGTGTTTTAGTCAGCGTGAGGACGTGGTGAGTAATGGTGATGAGTGTGTGATGCAGTGGTGGTGATGGGAAGATGGTGGTAATTGTAGTGGTGATGTTATGATTATATTTTGGAAGGGTATATCGGCTAATCTAGTTAATTTGTTAAGCTCTTTCCCACAGGTATCTTCGTTAATTAAACAGTTCTGCCTCACTCACCTCTCTCTCTCTCTCTCTCTCTCTCTCTCTCTCTCTCTCTCCGCCCATCTCTCTCATCTCTCTCTCTCTCTCTCTCCTCTCTCATCTCTCTTTCTCTTTCTCTTCACCTCACTCTCCTCCTCTTCCCCGCCCACACCAACACTCTCTCCTCTCTCTCTCTCCCTCCTCTCTCTCTCATCCTCTCTCCTCTCCCTCTCTCTCTCTCTCTCGTCTTCTTCTCTCTCTCATTCGTCTCTCTCTCTCTCTCTCTCTCTCTCTCCTCTCTCTCTCTCTCTCTCTCTCTCTCTCTCTCTCTCTCACTTCTTGATCTTTTCCTTAATATTTGTTCTCTTCTACCTTCTGTTTCGTCTATCATGCCCTCCCTCTAATATCATTGATGTGTATTAGTATTAGTATTGACTTGATATTATAACCAGGAGTCTTTTTAACCCTTTGAGGCCCAGAACGTAATTTTCATTGTAGTTTCGGTACCATTAGACAATTTTTAGTGAACTTAAGCAATATTTTATAGATATGACCTGTTTAGTATCCTTGTCCACTAATTAATTTGGGATGTTAAGTTAATTTTCGTAATTTTATGGCTAACAATGTTCAGACGAATTTGATATAGCAAAGGAAAGATGTGGGCGTGAAGGGGTTGAGGGTTCCGGTTTCGTTTGTAAATCACCAAACGAAAAACGGTAATTATGGAACCGGTTGTTAATAGAGTTGTTTAAAATGTTCCATGGCCTCCATAATGTTAATATAAACGACTCTTTGAATATTGATTGCACAAGCATGACTCGTAATAATGGATACAAGATTATTGGTAAACAATTTCGGTCACATGAAGCGAAGCACTTTTCTTTGATTGAGTTGTTAATATTTGGAACTCTCTTCTAATACAGGCAGTTGAGGCGTTGAAGAGCAGACTTGATAACTACTTGTTGTGTGATTCTCTCTCTCTCTCTCTCTCTCTCTCTCTCTCTCCTTCGTTTTCCTCATCTCTCTCTCCTCTCTCTTCTCTCCCTCTCTCTCCTCTCTCTCTCTCTCTCTCTCTCTCTCTCTCTCTCTCCTCTCTCTCTCTCCTCTCTCTTTCCTCTTTCTCTTTCCTCTCTTCTCTCTCTCGTCTCTCTCTCTCTCTCCTCTCTCTCTCTCTCTCTCCTTCTCTCTCTCTCTCTCTCTCTCTCTCTCCTCTCTCTCTTCTCCTCTCTCTTCTCTCCTTCTCTCTCTCTCTCTCTTTTCTCTCTCTCTCCTCTCTCTCTCCTCCTCCTCTCTCCCCTCTCTCCCCTCTCTCTCTCGAGCTTCAGGTGATAAAAATAGTTTCGTACATCTTGCCATCTGATTGAGTCATTAGTAACTGTTAGCGTCCATGATGTGTGTGTGTGTGTGTGTGTGTGTGTGTGACTGTGTGTGTGTGTGTGTGTGTGTGTGTGTGTACTTTGCTCTCGCGTTAATTATTTTTATTTCTTATATACAAGGACTGATTTGAGCTTAGAATATGTCCCTCCTTCAACCATTCAACCAACATCAACCCCAACCTTCAACCCCAACCCTCAACCCCAACCATCAACCCCAACCTTCAACCCCAACCCTCAACCCCAACCCTCAACCCCAACCTTCAACCCCAACTTCAACCCCAACCTTCAACCCCAACCTTCAACCCCAACCTTCAACCCCAACCTTCAACCTATCAAATTCCATGGCAGAGGGAGGGGTGGGTGGGGAGGAGCCTTCAACTGTACGATTCTTTTGTCTCTAACTTGTCGAAACTACGAGTACCTATAGTGGTAGAAAGTAGTCACACAGGAGCCCCGTTTGACCTATAGTCTACTTGATTAAATACGGTCAACATGCACTAAGGAGACCACGCCCCCTGCCTTCCCCCCCCCCCCTTTTCTACGGGGCAGCTGATTGGTGCACTCAGTGTTCAACAGGTGTACAGGTTACTCGTAGCATCATCACTACCAAACACCATCACCACTACACAACAGCATCACCACTACACAACACCATCACCACCACACAACAGCACGTGACCACTGGGTATTTTGTTCTTATTAAATACAATAGACTAGAGTAAAATTGTTGCTGTCTGTTCTTCCTTTGTATTCCTCATTGTCTTCCTCCTCTTATCTCTCCTCATCTCTCCTTTATCTCTCTCTCCTTCACTCATTTTTAGTCACCCTTGAACCTCCTCCTCCTCCTCCTCCTCCTCCATGTCTTCAAGTATCGCAAACAAGTAGTCCTCCTCCTTCTCCTCCTCCACCTGCTCCTTCTCCACCTCCTCCTTCTCCACCTCCTCCTTCTCCACCTCCTTCTCCTTCTCCTCCTCCTTCTCCACCTCCTTCTCCTCCTCCTTCTCCTCCTCCTCCTCCTCCTCCGCCTCCTTCTAAAGTGAAAGAGGTGAAGAGAATTTACGGTAATTACTTGTTATAAATATTTTTCATCTTTCTCATAAAAGTTTTGTCGTTTAATTTTTTTTTCTCAAGAATTAGTAGTTTATTGTTTTGCGTTGTTTGTGTATTTCTTTGTTTGATTTAGTTTTAAATACATATGTAGGAGTTTGTTAGTTTGTGTGTTTGTGTCTAGTCTCTCCTCTCTCTCCTCTTCCCTTCTCTCTTCTCTCCCCTCCCCCTCTCTTCTCTCGTCTCTTCTATCTCTCCCCTCCTCTCTCTCTCTTCTCTCTCTCTCTCCTCTCTGTCTGTCTGTCTGTCTGTCCTCTCTTTTCTCTCTCTCTCTCTCCCCTCTCTCTCTCTCCTCTCTCTCTCTCTCTCTCTCTCTCTCTCTCTCTCTCCTCTCCTCTCTCTCTCTCCTTTCTCTCTTCTTCTCTCTCTCTTCTCTTCTCATCAGGTAAAAAAAAAAACTTTCGTAATTGTCCATATGATTGAGTCCTATGATTGAGTCATTATTTCGCGTCTTTTATATTTTTTTGTGTGGTTTTTTGGGGTCCAGAGTGTGGTTTTTGTGTGTGCTTTTGGGGTGGTTTTGGGGGTGGTGTTTTGGGGTGTGGTTTTTGTGTCACAGGGGTGTGTGTGTATGTGTGTGTGTGTGGTGTGTGTTGGGGTGTGGGGTGGTGGTGTGTGTGTGTGTTTGGGGTGTAGTGGTGTGCGTATGTGTCTGTCCCTTTTTGTCTCATGTCTGGGCTGTCTTTTCTCTTTTCTTTTCAGGGTAATTAAAAACATCCCAATCGAATTTGATTCCAGATGAAAACCTCCCCTTTCCCTTTTCTACCCTTCCTCTTTTCCTTTCTCCTCCTTCCCTCCCCCCCTCTCCCCCTTCCCCCCTCCCTCCTCCCTTCCCCCTCCCTCTCTCTCCTTCCTTTCCCCTCCTTCCATTCCTACTCCTTTTTTTTCTGCATAGCCCCCCATCCCCCCTCCCCTCTTCCTCCTTTCCCCCTCCTCCCTTTCCCCAAAAAGGGCCCTTTTTAAATTTCCACTTCACCACCAAACAGGGGAAGGAAAAAGGGCTCTTTAATTTTGATTGGTCCAGGGGAGGAAGGGGGGAAGGGGGAAAAGAGGGGGGAGGGGGGGGGTAGTAAAGGGGGGGGGGGGGGGTTAACCCGGGGGGGGGGGAGAAGACGAGAAAAGAAAATAATTGAGGGGGAAGGAAAATGAGTGTTATTTTTGACCCGACACACACACAAAACACACACACACACCACACCACAACAACACACACACCAGTCTCAAAATAAATGTGTTAATGTTTTTTTTAATAGAACAGATAAATTTCCTTTCAGTCTCTCTGCTCTCTCTGTCTTTCTTCCCCCCTTAACTTTTTTTTCTCCCTTTAAATGACAGAAAACAAAAAAGAAAAAGAGAGAAGAAGAGAGAGAGGGGGAGGAGAGGAGAGAAAAGAGAGAGAAAAGAGAGAGAAAAGAGGGAAAAGAGAAGAAGAGAGGGGAAAGAGGAGAGAGAGAGAACAAAAAAAAAAGGCCCCGGGCTTTTTCTTCCCGAATTTCGATCTGGGGATGGGGGTCAAAGAGAATGGGGGAGGTGGAGAGGAGGGGGGGAGAAGGGGGGAGGAGGAGGAGGAGGGGGAGGAAAGGGGGAGGGGGGGGGAGGAAAAAAAGAGGAAGGAGGGGGGAAGGGGGAGGGGAGGAGGGAGGATTATTTTATTTAAGGGGTAGGGGGGAGGAAAAAAAGGGGAGATTAGGGGAAAAATAGGAGGAGGATGAAATCGGTGACGTAAATTTTTTTGATGTTTTTTTAAAACAAACAAAAACCCTAATTTTTTTTGTGCTTTCTTCATTTCGGGCGAGTCTGTCCTATCTTATTCCCTTTTTTTCTGGGTGGGTGTCTGTGGCTGTCTTTTATCTGTTTTGTTTTTCTATCTTTTGCTGTTTGGGGGCTGTCTGTCTGTTTTTTTCAGTTTTTTCTATGTTTCTGTTTTTTTTTTTGTCTCTCTCTCTCTCCCCTCCCCCTTCCCCCTCTCTCTCTCCCCTCTCTCTTCCTTTGTCTCCTCTCTCTCCCCCTCTCTCTCTCTCTCTCTCTTTCTCTCTCTCTCTCTCTATCACGCTTTTTTAATTTTATACATTTATTCTTCTTTCTATTTTTTAAATTCCCCTTTTCAAACCCTTTCCCTTCCTTCCTTCCCCCCTTTCCTTTTCTTCCCCCTTTTCCTCCTTTTTCCCTTTCCCTTTCCCTTTCCCTTCCTTCCTTTTCCTTCCTTTCCTTCCTTCCTTCCTTCCTTCCCCCTTTCCCTTTCCTTTCCTTCCTTCCTTCCTTTCCCTTTCCCTTTTCATTCCCCCTTTACCTTAAGGGTATACCGCTTCCCCACCCCCCCCTCCTCCTCCTCCTCCTCCTTCCTCCTCTCTTCCTCCTCTCTCTTCCTCTAACCTCCCTGTTCTCCGGAATGCCTTCATCCCCTGCTTTTCCCCCCCCTTCCCCCCTCCCTTCCCCCCCCTTCCCCCCCTTTCCCCCCTAGCCTCCCCCCCTTCCCCCCCTTTCCCCTCCCCCCCTCCCCCTTCCCTCCTTCCCCTCCCCCCTCCCTCCCTCCTTTCCCTCCCCTCCCTTCCCCACCCTTCCCCATCCCTTCCCTTCCCCTCCCTTCCCTTCCTCCTGCGTGTGGGGGACCTTCTGAGTCCTCTGACATAGACAAATCAGAGTCCCTACCCCCAAATTCCCTCCTCCTCCTCCTCCTCCTCCTCCCTCCCCCTCCTCCTCCTCCTCCCCTCCTCCCCCCCCTCCCCCTCCTCCCCCTCCTCCCCCTCCCCCCCCCCCTCCCCTCCTCCCCTCTCCTCCTCCTCCTCCCTCCTCCTCCTCCTCCTCCTCCCCCTCCTTGTTTTTCCTCCTCCTTTCCCTTCGAGTTTATTTCTACCGCCATCCTCTTTTTCTTATGGGTGTTGACTTTGAAAAGATAAAGAAGGGTTTTTCTTCTCTCTCTCTCTCTTCTCCTCTCCTCTCTCTCTCTCTCCTCTCTTTCTCTTCCCCTCTCCCCTCTCCTCCTCCCTCTCTCTCTCTCTCTCTCTCTCTCCCTCTCCCTCTCTCTCTCTCTCTCTCTCTCTCTCCTCTCTCTCTCTCCTCTCTCTCTCTTCTCTACCTCAAAAGGCAAAGCAATTTTTTTTTTTTTGGTGTGTTGTGTGTGGTGTGTGTGGTGTGGTGGGGTGTGTTGTGTGGGGTGTTGTTGTGTGTGTGTGTTTTGTCCCGGTGTTTGTGTATGTAATTAGGGAAAAGTGCTGGAAGTTTAATCCCAAAGAAAGGAGAAGAGAGAGGAGAGAAGAGAGAGAGAGAGAGAGAGAGAGAGAGGGGGAAGAGAGAAGAGAGAAATAGAGAGAAAGACAAATAGGTAAACGGATTAACTTTTATCGCTTAACCCATAAATTTCTAATCAGTGGAGGAAGAAAGGAAGGAAAAAAAAGAATGCAGAGAAATGAGAGAATAGAATGAAGAGAAAATAGATGAAAACCGCTCTTAGTGACTCTTTGGATATTATTATTATTATTATTATTATTATTATTATTATTATTAATGACTCATAGGATTGGTCGTACAGGTGTTACAGGTGATTAGAGATGTTGATTGGGTGATTAGCAAGTTATAGTCACCTCTAGATATCTTCCTTTCTTCCTACTTAACCTCAATTGCTTTTATTTTTATTTTGTAACTCAATATTTGAATTTAATTTCTTTCTCATCTGGGTCTTACATATATTTTTTTTTTTTTTTTTTTTCATTTTTAAATTCGCTTATTTTTTCTTTTTCTCTTTAATTTGATTTCACTTCTCACTTTCATTCATCTTCTCTTCTCTTCATCGCTTCTTTATTTCACGTCCTCCTCCTCCTTCAACTTTGCTCTTCTTTGACCTCTAACACGTACAAATTATAGTAGTAGAAAGTAGTCACACAGGCAGCCCCGTTTGTCCCAGTAGTGCTGTTGCTGTCTGTTCTTCCTTTGTATTCCTTTTGTTTTTCTTTCTCTCTCACTCCTTATCTCCATCCTTTTCTTCTTTTTCCTTCTCTATCTCTTCTTCATCTTTCTCTCTCTTCTCTCTCTCGTCTCTCTCTCTCTCTCTTCTCTTCTCTCTTCCTCCCCTCTCTCTCTTCTCTCTCGTCTTCTCTCTCTCACTCTCTCTTTCTCTCCATCTCTCTCTCTCTGTCTTTCCCTCTCTCTCTCTTCTCTCTCCTCTCTCTCTCTCTCTGCCTTATCTCTCTCTTTCTTTTTTTTCTTCTCTCCTCTCTCTCTCTCTCTTCTCTCTCTCCCTCTATCTCTCTCTCTTCTCTCTCTCTCTCTCTCTCTCTCTCTCTCTCTCTCTCCCCTCTCTCTTCTTTCTTTCTTTCTCTTTCTTCTTCTTTCTCTCTTCTCTCTCTCTCTTTCTCTCTCTCTCTCTCTCCTCTCTTCTCCTCTCTCTCTCTCTCTCTCTCCCTCTCTCTCTCTCTCTCTCTCTCTACTCCCTCTCTCTCTCTCTCTCTCTTCTTTCTCTTCTCTCTCTTTCTCTTTCTCTTTCTCTCTCTCTCTCTCTCTCTCCTTCTTTCTTCTTCTCTCTCTTTCATTATCTCTCTCTCTCTCTCTTCTCTCTCTCTCTTCCATCTTCTCTCCTCTCTCTCTCTCGTTCTCTCTCTCTCTCTCTCTCTCTCATATGTATTTTTTATCGTTTTGATTGACTATTCATCTTTTCATTCATTCATATTCCAAATTTTTCCTTCTTTCTTTTTTCTTTCCTTCTTTCCTTCCTACTTCTTTCCCTCTTTCTTTTTTCTTTCCTTCTTTTTTTTTTTTCCTTTTTTTTTTCCTTCTTCCTTTTCTACTTTTTCCCTTTTCTATCATGTTCCTCTTCCTCCATTAATGAATTCATCTTTTTATTCATTCGTTTTACAACCTCTTCTTTCTTTTTCCCTTCTTTCATTCCTACTTCCTTCATTCCCTTTCTATCCTTTTTCTCTAACTTTTACCAAATTCTCCTCTTGTTGTTGTTGTTGTTGTTGTTGTTGTTGTTGTTGTTGTTGTTGTTGTTGTTGTTGTTGTTGTTGTTGTTGTTGTTGTTGTTGTTGTTGATGTTGTTGTTCTACTTCTTCTTTTTCTTTCTTTTTTTCTCCTCCTCCTCCTCCTCCTCCTCCTCCTCCATGAAACTTCCATGTTCCTATCCTCTTTAGGGACATGGTATCATTTTCCAACTGTTTTCTTACAAGTAGTTGATAGTTAGTAGTATGTAGTTCAGCAGATACCCTCGCTATGGACCAATAGGTCTCCTGGTGTCTGTTACTCCTATGTAATCCTATGTAATCCTCCTCCTCCTCCTCCTCCTCCTCCTCCTCTCCTCCTCTCCCCTCCTCCTCCTCCTCCTCCTCCTCCTCCTCCCCTCCTCCTCCTCTTCTTTATATCACATTCCATGGCAGTTATTATCAAATTCCATGGCAGTTTTTCTATACTGTATGGTGTTTTTGTCTCTATTTTTTCCTGCCGGCTTTGGAGGGAGAGGTGGGTGGGGAGGAGCCTTCAACTTTGCTATTCTTTTACCTCTAACACGTAGAAACTATAGTGGTAGAAAGTAGTCACACAGGCAGCCTCGTTTGGCCCAGTAGGTCTGTTGCTGT
The DNA here is from genome assembly GCA_016584305.1 of Chionoecetes opilio. Taxonomy (NCBI): domain Eukaryota; kingdom Metazoa; phylum Arthropoda; class Malacostraca; order Decapoda; family Majidae; genus Chionoecetes; species Chionoecetes opilio. The sequence continues at coordinate 12,567 of JACEEZ010025968.1, read as the reverse complement.
CTGTTCTTCCCTTGTATTCCTTTGTATTCCCTCCTCCTCCTCCTCCTCCTCCTCAAAGAAAACTTGTAGATTATAGTTTTTGTTCAGAAAGAAAACAAGTAATACAGTTTTTGTTCAGAAAGAAAAACAAATATATTAGTTTTTGTTCAGAAAGAAAAACAAATATATTAGTTTTTGTTCAGAAAGTAAGCCAATCATGAAAATATTAAAATTGACTCCGTTTACATTAAAATCAATTTATATTCCTTCAAAATTCCCTTAAGTTTCAATAGCTATCTACTGAATACGCAATTAAATTCCTCTAAAAAGAACATAATATTTTCTACAATTGAAATCAAGGAAGTCACGAGATCCCGGGTTAGATAAAAAAATAATAGGTGAATAGACATTGAAAGCTGGGGTTGCTACACAACGCCAGTATTTCTATTTTTTCATGGGAAAAAAGTACTATTGCGGGCTTTACTATAAGACCTTTTCTGCTGCTGTTTCGTTACATTAATATATGTAGATAATTTCTCGCATGTTTTTAATGAAAATGGGACATTTTAATCGTAGAATAAGCATTTGTCAAATTATTCACTGCGAGCCCACTATTCCTATTATGTATTATAGTATGAAGGGCCAGAAATATACAACTTTTCCTACACAGAGAGAACTTTCTTGATTTATACATAATTTTTTTTATATATAAATGCAACTGACGAATACCAGCAAAGTATATAAGAAACATTAATGTGTACAGCAGTGTGTTGATGCCTGAGGTACGACACTTTCTTCAGACTAAAACACGTGTTCTTTATCCCAAGCACCCCCTCCCTCCCTTGTCAGCCACCCGTGCGATCGTACGTCTGGCAGCGTATCTTCCTGATACAGTTTTCGAAGATTTCTATATACATATGCTATGCCACTTGGATCCGTAACTTTCTTACAGCCATACTTCACTTGAACAATAATACTGATGTACCTCATATTTATCACGTTCATATTAATCATGTATAAGACATATACAAGTACTACAGATATTCATTCATATTACGAAGATTGTGATTAACATGGAGATTGAAGTGTATGGGATATGTATGTGAGTAATTCATGATACTATGAAAGTAACTTCATTACTGAGAGGGGCTCTTATGTGGAGTAAACGAAAAAAACTATTTACGAAAAAATGATTAGTCACCCATGTTGCCCGCATGGGAAAACGGAAAAAATGTAAACATATCAGTACATGGGACCTCTGGCCTCTGCGTCTAAAGGCCTATTGACCTGACATACAATTACTTGAGGTCAGTTTATTCATTAGTTTAGTTTATTAAGTCAATTTATTCATTAATTTCAATTTATTCAGTCAGTTTATTCATTCATTTAAGTTTATTCAGTCAATTTATTCATTCATTTCAGTTTATTCAGTCAATTTATGTATTTATTAGAATTTGAGGTCAGTGTATGCCTCAAGGGTGGGCGTGAGGGTGGGTGGGGCGGCGGCTTCTGCGGGCGTGGTGGTGGGCGGGTTGGTTGTTGTGGTAATGGGCGGTAGAAGAGTCGTGCGGAGCGTAATAGTCTTGATAGTGGGCGTAATAGTTGCGGTAGTGGGCGGGAGGATAGTTAGGATGGGCGTAATAGTCTTGATAGTAGGCGGAAGGATAGTTAATGTAGTGGGCGGGAGGATAGTTATGGTAATGGGCGGGAGGATAGTTGCTGTGGTGGGCGGTATTGCGGGCGGTGTTTAGGGCTGGGGATTGTAATTTGCGGCGTCTTGTAGAGGGGCGTGAATGGGCGGGAGGGTGAACGAGGGGGTTGGCAGAAGAGTGGGTGGTGTTGCCCTGGGCGGGAGGGTGTTGGGTGTTGGCGGGAGGGTGTTGGGTGTTGCGGGCGGGAGGGTGTGGTCGGCGGTGTGTTGCGTGTGCCGCGCTGAGGGAAGGAAAGCCCTCGGCGTTGAGGGCGGGAGGGAGGGCGGCGACTTGGGCGGGATTAACAACAGTAATGGGGAGGGGAGTTTTATTGGTAGTGTGGGTGGTGTTTGTTGGGATGGTGGTTTGGGTGGTGGTTGCGGTGGTGGTTAAGACAGGGGTTGGGGCGGGTGTTGGGGATGTAGTGTGGGTGGTGGTGCGCAGGGCAGTTTGGCCTTGGCCTCGGGTGCCAAAGAGTGCCATGGCGCCGACCAATTGGCGCCGCGGACCCTTCAGCGCCACGCTGCGGGCGATGCGGTCCTCGCGAGGCGGCACCGTCACCGCCACATCGGGAAACTCCTTCTGTAGCTTCCGGATGTTGGCGCCGCCAAGTCCTATCACGTGGCGCCGCTGGTGTGGCGCCACTGCCACCTGCGCCTCCACCACCTCCGCCTCGTGCAGCAGCGCCTTGAGGCGATGCGCCGCGGCGGTAACCTGCCGTTGAGGTCCCCGCACCGTGACGGTGGCGGTCACGGCGTCCCGGGGCGGTGGCACCTTCACTACAACGCCGGGAAACTCCTGCTGCACCTTCTTCAGTGTGGCGCCGCCAGGCCCGACGATGCGGCGCCGCATGTGGGGCGCCGCGGCCACCTCCACCTCCACCTTCTCCACCTTCCACGAGTCTCTCACGCTCTCCTCCACACGCTTCTTGGCTTGTCGGACATTCTTCTTGGCCGGTGGCGGCGCCCCCTTCTGCGGCGCGGCCTTCTGCGGCTCGGCCTACTTCTGCTGCTGGGTGCACGGCGCCGCCTCGGTGACGGCGGGCAGCGCCTGGGCCTGCCTGGGGCGGTGTCTCTTGCCGCATGCAAGCGTCCAGTCCTCGGAGGTGACGTGCAGGGCCTCGCCGTGCACGTACATCACGCCGGACACAAGGCCCTGGTCTGCCTCGGCACGGCGCGCCTTGGCCCTCGGTCGTGGTTTCTTTTTCTTTCGTTTAGATCGTTTTTCTTCTTCCTTCAGCTGTTCCTGTGTTTCCTGATGTGCCTCTTCCTGCACCGCGCTGGTAGTGGCGGTGTTGACATCCTTGGCTTCCTGCTCAGTGTTTCTGTTTTCTTCCGTTACTGAATCGTGTTCAATGTTTTCTGGTTCTTCGATGACCTTTGTTTCTTCAATTAATACACTGTTTTCTTTTTCTTGTACGATCTTCTCTTCGATAATCACTACTGATTCCTCTTTTTCCTTCTTAGCATAAACTTCCACGTCATCAGTGTTCCGCTTGGATTTCTTCTTCTTGGTCAGCTGTCGCCACAGCCGCCGAAAGACGTACACGCAGCCGCAACAACTCTTGGGCTCCTTATCACCTTCCATAACCTTGAGACGTGAATCTGCCTTGGCAATCATCACTGTCTCTAATCTTACTTTCTCTCAGATTCCGTCAAACAGGCACCCTCGCAATATTAAAGATCTTTTAAAAAAAATCCACAAAGAGGTTGGAGGTTGGAGTTAAGACGCTTACGCTTCCCTTCACAGCCAACTCCAGGCTCACCAGCCAGTAGTCAGGTTATCAGCGTGTTACTCTTAAGCAGACTCTAGGATACATGTTGGAACCTTGTAGCGCGGAGGCAAAATATATATTAACACTTATTTGCTGTTTGCTGATTGGCTGGTGTGGTCAAAGGAGACAGCTGATTGGCTAAAGAGTAGTGAGGACAAGAAAAGCATCTTCCTTATCTCAATTACCTTTCTTTTTAATCATATATAGCTTTCATATTTCCTTCCTTCCTTTCTTCCTTCCGTCCTTCCTTCCGTCCTTCCTTCCTTCCTTCCTTCCTTCCTCCTTCCTTCCCTCCCTTCCTCCCTCCTCCTCCTCCTCCTCCTCCTCCTCCTCCTCCCTCCTCCTCCTCCTCCTCCTCCTCCTCCTCCTCCTCCTCCTCCTCCTCCTCCTCCTCCTCCTCCTCCTCCTCCTCAGTTATGTTCATGGATTGGCAATTGACTTTCAAATCGTAAACAACGGGTAGTAATAAATGGCGAGGCATCTGATTGGTTAGATGTTACTAGTGGGGTGCCTCAGGGCTCGGTCTTGGGTCCTACTCTTTTTCTGATAGATATCAATGATCTGGACTGCGGACTTGTATCTAAAATATCGAAATTTGCTGATGACACCAAATTAGGCGGTAAAGCATATACTAGAGAAAACTGCGAACTCATACAACGTGATCCTCGACAAACTATCAGATTGAGTGATAAATGGCTATTAAAATTCAATTCCGATAAATGTAAAGTAATGCATATAGGCAATGATAACCTCAAATATAACTATCAAATGCAAAATAAATCGTTAACTGAAGTACAGCAGGAAAAGAATTTAGGTGTCATCATCAGTAATGATCTTAAAACCAGTCCGCATTGCCTAGCTACCAGTAAAAAGGCGAATATGATGTTGGGCTTCATTAAACGCAACTTTGAACATAAAACTCCGAAAGTAATGACACGATTATACACGTCTTTGGTTAGGCCTTACTTAGAATATGCCGTTCAATTCTGGTCGCCTTGTTTTCGCCAAAAAGACCAAGCCAAATTGGAATCAGTTCAAAGAAGAGCAACCAAACTAATACCATCTCTGCAAAATTCATCTTACGAAGAGAGACTGCGGAAACTTAATATGTTTTCCCTAAAGGATCGTAGAATCCGTGGGGACTTGATAGAAACCTTTAAGATCCTAAAAGGATTTGATGTCATTAATCAAGAGAACCTATTCGAGCTTTCTCCTCAAGTGACAACAAGAAATAATGGTTTAAACTGAACGGTCAACGTTGCATCACTCATCTCCGTAAAAATTATTTCAATGTTAGAGTTGTTGATCGATGGAACAAGTTACCAGCAAATGTTGTCGATGCCAGCACATTAACTTCATTTAAAAACAGACTTGACGCGCACTGTAAAGTAATGGGTATTGATAGTGCCCTGCGAATTCATAATATAGTCCCCCGGATCGATTAGTGTTAGTGGTAGTTGTAGTTAGCATATTTTATATCCTATCATTCTTCACTACGAAACTTCCATGTTCCTATCTTCTTTAGGGACATGGTATCATTTTCCAACTGTCCTCTTACATGTAGTTGATAGTTAGTAGTATGTAGTTCAACAGATACCCTCGTTATGGACCAATAGGTCTCCT
>JACEEZ010025967.1:0-16123 GCA_016584305.1 Chionoecetes opilio | reverse complement strand
GGGTTTTGTCAAATTTTTTTTCTTTTTTTTTAGGTACTACTAAAAATGTATCATATCAGTATGGCATGTGGGCGAAATGACCAAACCAACCTAACCATTTCTGTGGGCGGTTTCCCCGTTTTGTAGGGAAAAAAAATACGGTAACGACAGTACCATGGGGAAAGGGAGGGAAATGTCACCGGGGTTTATGAATTTGTTTATGGAGGATAATAAGATAATAAAAGAAAAGGTTTTGGTGTTTTGGTATAGACTCAAGATATTTTTGGGGCTCGTAAAGAAAACATTTAAACCCCGAGTGCATATTATTTTTAGGAAAGACACAAAAAAAACTCTTTTAATAAGGTTTTTTAAATACATCATAACCATTGATATTCAGCCTACAAAAGAAAAGACTACGACGATGAAAAAATTCGGTTTTTTGGGAAAAAATTAAATTTTCCCGGGTGCATTTTTCCGTGCTCGCTGAAAACAAGAAAAGGCCTGAGTGATGGTTGGGGGTGCGAAGGTTTCAAAACCAGGAAAACGTCACAGCAGAGTCTCATTAAGAAGTGCAAGTGGTGGGGACACATTAGTACCTACCAGTTGTTCCCTTTTGACGAGGCACGTTATGACTCTGTTTTTTTGGGTTTTAGAACCTCTGCACACAGCCTTTATCTGGGTTTTTCTTTAGGGGTTTTCAGCGAAAACAGAGCACAAAATAAGCACCGGGAATTCAATTTCGCGCAAATAACTCGAAATTTTTTCCATCGCCGTAGTTTTCCCTTCGGGGTCCCCGCGGCGACCCCGCCTTATCCCCACAATGCACCGATGTAAAAAAAACCGGCGTTTATGGGTAGGGTCCTTTTTCCAGCAGTTTATTGAGCACCATACTAAATCTTTTTCCATCAAACATTTTTTAATTTGAGGAGAGTGTCGCGGGAATCTTTATTCCATTTAAAAAATGACATTTCTTATTCGCTGGTTTTACGCATGTATGTAATCTTTCCCCTTGATTTCGGGAATTTTTTTTGGGTAATAGCCCTAAAAACAAACTTAATGGGGTCTTTATCAATGGAATTTTAATTTGTTATCCACAGGGCAGCCTGTTGAAATCTGTTTTTTTTTTGCCTCCAACTTTTTTTTCCGAAAAAAAAACCTTTTCTTTAGAATTGGGGAAACATTCTTTCCCCCATTTTCCCCACCTCGTACTGTACTTCCACGGCAAACGTTTTTGTTTTCCCCGAAAAAAGGGGCGCTTCGGTCCCAGTGTTCCCAGTTTCCCCAAAAAGTTGGATTTTGCCAGATTTTTGGGGTTTCATCAGATTTCCAGACTCATGAAATTTTCAGATTTTTCTTGAATATAGCAAAAAAACCCCAAATATTTCCAGAATAAAGAAAGGAGAGTCTTAGTAAGCACTGTGCACAATGGCCACGGCCGAATATTAAGACCCTTTTCAAAAGTCCATAAGTCTTGATTAGATAGGCAACTTGCGGACAACGGGTGATAGCGCCCCAAATTTGATGTTATTTTAACCACAATAAGGCAATCTTAAGTGTTCTCTGTTGAAAACGGTTTTCATAATAAACCAAGGTTTTGTATACTCAGGTCCATACCATAACATTGGTTTGAAGAAAAGTTTTTGGGGAAATATCAATCATGTATGGTCCGCAGCCTTAAGGAATTTTTACGTAAAAATGTATAAAAAGTTATAATCTTTCATTACATAATTATAAAAATACTATTTGATATTTTCCAAAGTCTTCACCCCAAATTTTGTTCCTTTTGGTTTAAAACCCATGGGAAAAAAGAGAAAAAAAACAAAAAACTATTTTTTTAGGAGCTCACACGTCAAATTTTAAAAACATTTCGGAAAAACCCCTTTTTAAAATGTTTCGTCATTTGCGAAAACAAAATTTGTCAAAGGGTAAAAAATGTTTTCCTTAATTACATACATCTGAATAGAATTATAGAGTACCACCACAAAACTACATAATACAATATTACTCAGTTTCGTGGATAATCATGCGCGCCCCCGAAAAGGAATTTTACACGTATGACGCACCATGTTTATAAAAAAAATAATGGAATATAAACATTTAAAATTTGTTTAGTATTTCGTTGCGTACCCTTCCTTTGAACCCTTTGAAGGCGACGGGGGTACCTGTCAGCAAGATTTTGAAGGAACTCGGCTTAAATTTTAAAAAACACTTTGGGAGCCCATTTAAAGTTGGGGGGTGTAGCACTATAACTCGGGTTTCCCCTGGAGGGGGGCCACCCTCCTTACTGTGATGATTTTTTGGTCCCCTTAACTGTGGGCACTGCTGGTCGATGTCCAGTCTTTGGGGGCCTACGTGTGCCCAAATTTTTGTCCCGGTTTTCGCGGTCGGACGGGGCTTAAAAGTCCTCCCTGGATTGGGAGAGAGGTTTTTTTTTCCCGGACAGAAGTCCATACTTTATTGAGAAGGCTGGCCTTTTCCTCAACAATTATGATGTTTTTAAAATTAACTTATGATTTTTTTAATGTCTCTTTTCTTTTTTGTATTTCGTAATTTTCAATATTTTTATTCTATCTTAAAATTTTTTTTTTTTTAGTTTTTCTTACATGTATTTTTGTAACAGCGTCAATAAAACCCCCAGTTGCGGCGCTTAAAAAAACCATATCAATCAAACAATCTTGGGGGGGGTGGGTGTCACGTGAGCGGAGTTTGCCTTTAATGGGCCCAAAGTTTTCTATGGGTGATTATCGGGGGAATTTCCCGGCCAGTCTCTATTCTCCCAAACTTGTAGTCATCAAGCCACTGTATCACATCTAAGTGTGTGGCAGGATGCTCCATCCTGTTGGGAAAAACTTGCCTGTGTCTTTTCCCAAAAGGGGGCCCCCAGGTGGTCATTTTAAAAAATAAAATACACCCCTTTTTTTAACCCGTTTTGGGTTTTTGGGGAAAAAAAATAATTCCCAAACCATGAAAGTAAAACAAACCCCCCACCATTAAAAGGGGGGGGTGTTTTGTGGTCTTTTTGTGTAGCAAGGCTCGGGGGGGTCTGAAAACCGGAGCGACGGTACACTTTTGCTGGTCCTCCTCCCCTCACACAAAAAGTGTTTTGCACTCCCAGCACGCCCGCCACTTGCGAGAGGCCAATCCTGTTTTCTTTCAAGTGAAACCTTTTCTTCCTTTGGCGGTCATTTTCAGTGGCTTATTCCGCGCCCCTAACACCTGTAGCCAGGTCACGTTCAAAATTTCCTGTACAGTAGAAGCAACCTTACCCAAAAAGATAGATTTTCCCCTTCGTTCTCTCTTTTTAAAGGGTAGGATTGGCCTCAAGCTTCGCCTTAAAACGCTCCTGGTTCGTTTAAAGTTTTTTTTTTTTCCCCCGGTTGTTTTTTTGGAGCGGGAGATTCACCTCTCCGCCGCCTTAAAACCGCGGACAAATTTTTTCACTGTTCTAAGTTTAGTCCTTTACTTGCAAAAATTTTCCCTTTTTATTGACCCGCCTTGTAAAGATCAATGATTTCTTGAAACGTTGTGCCATCCCTATGTTTTTTCCCCCATTATTAAACCAGCAAAAAACAGCAAAAAAAAACGGGATGTAGGGGGAAAGCTGGGGGCTATAATTCAAAATCACGCAAATGTCAACCGTAGGAGGGAGAGAGGAGGGGAAACCTCCCTCCCACACCCGGTGAGTGTGCAAGATGTTACGTCCCTGTCCCGACATCATTCATGCCTTCTGCTTTTTTTTTAGCTTTGGGGGCAACTTTAAATCTGCGGGTAAATCTCGATGAAAGGATTCTGGCGTAAAATCATCCGCGCAAGCCTGTAAATTTAAAACTACATTGTCTCCCCTTTTAACCCTTTTTTGTCCGATCACATTCAACATTTTTCTGGTTTCTCTTTAGTGGCAGTTTTTCTCACGTCCAGTAAGAGTCTGCTTCCTGCTGTCTGGGAAAACCCGCCCATGTTCTTCGACACGAAAACAGGTACTGCACTGGACCCCCCCGTGTCAAAAGTCTGTTGAATTCTGTATGAGTGCCCCTCCACTTCAGCGTGGTCGTTCCACTTTTTCGAGCAAACGATCCCCGGGCCTTTTGGAAAGTCTTCCCGATCCTTCCACATTTTGGGCACTTGGAGAAATCCTTTGGGGTAAGTCCATCGCCTCGAATAGGAAAACATACCAGCGTGACGAATTCTTCAAATTTCTTCTTCGGAAGGATTTGGGCTGACTTCCCCTTCTTTGCGTGAGAGGAGTAGGTCCTGTTTTTTCATGGCACGCACCACAGATTTTTTGTTGATGGATTGCCGGCTGTCAAAAAATCCCCAAACCAAGAGGCCCTTTTGACAAGTACCACAGGTGCTGGCGAGTTTTTCCGATTTTGCTTTGGAGATAGCTCCGGGATGCTAATACCGAGCAGGGTTCAAGAGTAGGAAGTCGTTTTAGGGTGCATTTGCGGTTTCCCGGGCGCTGTTTTCCACGTTTTCAAATATCCCGAACCCCAAAAATATGCCCATACGGGCCCCCTTCCCTTTTTGTCAGTTTGACCTGCCCTGGGAAACATCCAAGTTTTAAAGGAGTAGTGACTTGGGGACCAGCGTGCGGGGTGCTTTGGTCCTGGAAACATGAATCGAAATTTCCTCGAGAAGGGAGGGTTTTCCAAAGGAAAAATTCGCCAATTCAAGGAACTTCTGAGTCACTCTGGGCTGTCCCTTCCCCAGTTGCCTTTTTGGCAAAGTCGAGGGTCGATTTTTTATTTTTTCCACGGAGCGGAGACTTCATCCTCTCGATTCTGGTGCCGTATTCTCCTTGTAATGTACGCCCAGCGGCCGGGAAACCTTTGAATAGTTAAACCCCTTGGGGGAATGGGGGCCCATGCATACTTGAAAGACGACCCCCAATGAGAGCTCCATAATATGATGTCTGAAAGCCAGTGACAGAAGCTCCCTACCAAGCTTTGTTTCAAGAGCACACAACCCCGGGCCAAACCCCTCCGGGTTTTTTGAGCGGGTTGTTCAAAGGGCACATGGCTTTGATTTTGTCGCAATACCCCAATTTCCCCTCCCTCGAAAACGCTGCAGCCGAGCCTCACCGTTCCCGAGGAAAGATTACGCAGCGAGCAACTGAAAAACGTCTTTACCAAAAGAAAGTTTGGGAGCCGATCAACTTCCTGTTCCTGTCAATTTGAAGAAGTTCTCCACCCCAATGAGGGACCAAGAAGCGACCTTAAACTCAGCCTTAAATCAGCTGCTCTTTGAGCTTGATGCCCAATTCATCCGGCGTATGGACATCTTTCAAGGAAATTTTGCGATATTTTACCCATACTTTTGACATTTCGGCATGAAAAGGTGCCTGCGGCCGAGACCTTCGTCCTGTCCAGTGCGCTGAGAGCTGTGGTGTGATGTTTTTTTTTGGTCCCCCTCTTTCTTTTGAAAAGTTGAAGTCCCAGCAACAGCCCCGAGCCCTTAAGTCCTGATTTTGGTTTTTCTTTCATCTGAGTGACTCGCTGCTGGGGGACGGGGCTAGCTCCATTTCGTTCTCTCTGCCGTTTGTGTTTTTTCCATGCGGCGGCGTTTTTCTGCCATTTCCTTGTCTATCAGCTACTCTTTTCCCTTAGCAAACAGTACATTGTAAAACACTTGCCATTTACCCGCCTTCCTTTCACGTGTGCCACCAAGAAGTCCTTGTCTTCAGCGATGTCATATGTCGAGAGCTTTTGCAGGGGCAACATCAAAGGTTTGTCAAGCTCTAAAACCAAAACATCTCGTTGGCTTGCTGTGTAGCAGACACCCTTTCCCTTTTTTTTTTTTAAGGGGAGACGCCTTTTCTAAAAATGTTTGTAATTTTTTTTTGACATTTTTTTGAAATCTCGCATTGGAACCTTTGCCCTCTGCCAAAATTTTGGGGCTATCCCCGATATGGTAGATCAGAAGACTGTCGCACGGGTCATTAAGTTAAAGATGGTGTGAAAAAATAAACCGGGCCCATACGCTGCGAGGGTAGCTTACTACCTAATAATCGGGCACATTTTTCCCAAATCAGGTACACTGGTCTTGGGATCTAGTGGCCTTTATAAGGTTGTCACAGTGTTTTTTAAAACAGTGAAAATTTATCACTTTCAGGTACCTGCAAAACAGAAATGAACTTTTGTTAGGTAAAGGTATATAGTCACTCTCACAAAAGTTTAAATTAAAAGCTTTTTGTTATTTCTTCAAAAATCACTGGTCATTGGTCTTAAACATTAATAAACTGTATAATAAATTTTTCCCCAGTACCCACAGTACCAACGATTTTAATACATGTCTGAATGTTTAAAAGTCCCATGTTTTGAAGTCATGCTCCAAATTTCCAAAAATCATATTTCCCGCAGCCGCCGCACCCCCGAAATCCCAAAAATTAACCGCATTGAGCTACCTCAAAACATTTTTCAATTGTTCTCATATTTGTGAAAAATTTTTTTTATATATAGGAACAACGGAGGGAAGACTTTGATTTTTGGACCTTCGAAATAAGGACCACCCTACTATATTATAAAATTTATATAAAAACTGTTTTTCCTAGGAATCTCAGGAGTTTTGTCCAAAAATAAATTTAAAAAAGGAAATTTGAATCAGATTATTTTTATTTTCTTTATTTGAGCATATAATAAAATTAGGGGAGATAGGGGTGAACGTACTACAGGGAATAAATTCACTAAAAAGGGGTTAAAATTTATTGAAAAGTTTTGGGCAGCAAAATATTTTCCGGGTACAGAGACCTTGGTGTTTTTTTTAATCGGGTTGAAATTGGTTTTGGGTACCCGAGTTAGGGTTAGCACCCCGGGCCACAACCGAAAAAGTGGGGGGTTCGATCCCGGGCGGAGCGAAGATAGATGGGTGGTCTTTCTTAAAACCCGAGCCCTTCCACCCAGCAGGAATGGGTACGGGTGTAGCCGGGGTTTGTGACCCCCCTCCCGGGGGGTGGCTTCGGCAACATAAGCTGCAGCGGTAGATTACTACGGCTCTGAGGAATTATCCCCTAAAAAAAACAAAAAAAAAAAAAAATCGTGGAGGGCCACAATTAAACCTTTTTTCCAAAAGGGGTACGTCGGGCGATCCCCCCACCCGGGGGGTGATCTAAAAGGGAGGGGGGGATCCATACAGCAATTTTCTTTTCAAAAAGTTACTTTAAACAGTAAAAAAAAATTATTCCTAATAAATTGATTTAAGAAGAATACACAGCTTACATACAAAACTTGTTACCTTTTTAACTAGAAATAAGCACAATTTATAACTTTAAATTGTTTCCATAACTTGTCGACCAATCCAAAAAAACTACAGTGGATTTTTAAGAACCTCACAAAGCCCACGTTATAATCAACTGAAAAGACACCGTTTGGCTGTTCTGTGTACTCATATTGAATTTCTTGAGACATTTTTTAAATTTTACAAAACTAGTTTGAAATGTACCTTTTAGTTTTAGCCCCCAAGGTTCACCTAGGACCCCTTTCACAATGCCTATTAAACCCTTTTGACATCATAATTTCAGGAAAATAGAATGGTCATAAAAACCCACTTTGGGGCTCATTTTCGGAAGGAACATTTTATTTAGAAATTTTCCTCAAAATTTTAATACTTTACTGACACAATGGCCCTTGCCTCCGTTTTTCCTGCCTGCCCCCCGTTGTAGCCAACTAAAAAAAGAAGCACTTTCCGCTGGAGCCTTTTCCTGGAAAAGGTTTTTGGGTCTGTAAAGCTTCCTCGTCTTCCTCACAGAGTATTTTAGATGAATCGTTGAAAAGTAGTTTTTTTTCTGCCCGCAGAGCTCTCTTCAACTTTCATTTTCTTTTTTTGCAACGCTTATCTTCGTTTTCTTTTTCATGCTGAGGTTTAGCGCAACCTATGGAAAGGGACTTAATAGCTCAAAGGTAATTACACGTCTTCCGGTAAATATAATGTATATTTTTTATTAAAAAACCCAAACAACAGCTATTTTTTCTATTTTTACTGAATATGTTTTTACATCACAAGTTCATGTACCCAGGAGCTTAAGTAATTTAAAAATTGTACGCAACCGCATTTTTGTTTTTTATTTTGTTTTTTTTTTTTTGTTTTATGGAGGTCTTTAACGGATTTTTAAAAAGGGGGTGAGCCGCAGTACGAACACCCCCCTACGCTCAGCCCCCCGATGCCATTAAATTTTGTATCACGTTCAGATGCCCACTGAAAAGCGGGGGGGACCTTTGTCATCAGATATCTTTGAATAATTTGTTTACCTATTAAAATCAAACCCTCAGAATTTTGCACTATTCTAGTCAGGAAACACTATTTCAGGAGTGCGAAATATTCATCGAGCACCGAAAAAAAAAAAAAATATTACCTGAAGTCCCCTCCTTCGCGGTTTTAAACAAACCCCTACCCCCAGCCGAGATACTTTTTTCTTTTAACATCTGTCAAAAAATTATTTTTTAATAGTATAGAAATTATGGCCACTGTATTTCACCCCCTGTCGATATTCCCATCTCACCCATTTATACAAAAAAAAATGGGCCCACGCCAATAAAAATTTATTTTTGGGGGGGCTTTGTTTTACGGTAGGGGTTACGAATTGTAAAAAAAGAAATGGCCTACCCCCTAAACTTTATTTTAGGGGGGTCTAGCGTACGGGGGGGTTACAATTTTAAAAAAAAAAAAAGATGGCCACGCCAGGGGCGGTTTAGGTTGCGGGGGGCCCCAGGCCGGGGGGGAGTGCGGGGCCTGAATGAAAGTGGGGTAAAATTTTATCCTTTTTCCCCCTTTTTAGGCTTTTTCACACACCTTCACAGACCCCCCAGAAAACTCTAAGCGTAATTATAAAGTGGGGAAGATGCCCCCTTCAAAACCCCCCCCCCCCCCCCCTACATTTCCCCCGCCCCGAACCCCCCCAAAAAGCATTTATAACCCCAACCTCACTACAACCTAACTAATAACCTCCTAACGAGATATAAAAGGGTGGGAAAAGGGCACAATTTTTCCAGGTTAGGTTAGTAATTTATTTTTTTAACCCCCCCCCACTTTTTATTACGTTTTTGAGGGATTGAAGGGTTTTTTAGGTCTGGAGAAAAAAAAATACTAATAAGGGCGGGGAAGGACTCTAGAATTTACCAAAATTTGGGTTTAGATTTCAATATTTTTTTGAAACTTTTTCCACCCATATATTAAATATGTTTGGTACTAATTTTTGGCATATTATGGTACTGCAATGTCACAGTGTTCGGAAATAAAAAAATGTCCCCGCATTCAGATTTTTATTGAAAACTTATTTTTCCCCTGTGGTTTCGGGGCCCTTGCGGGAGCGGGGCCCGGGCCATGGCACTCGTCCCCCTTAAATCCCCAAAAGGCCACGCCACAGGAAAAGGGATTTTAGGGGGGGCTATGCTGTAGGGAGGGGTTTTTTTTTTTTTTTCCCTTTTTTTTTTTTTTTTTTTTTTTTTTTTTTTTTTTTTTTGAGAATAAAAAAAGAAAAAAAGAAAAAAATAAAATACCCATCCGGGAAGGTATTTTTGGAGGCAGGTAACGGTTTTGGAATACCGGATTTTCCGCAAACCGGTTAGAATACGTATTTTCTTGATACCCCACAACCCCCTAGTGCACGTCGGTGCACTCACGTAAACAAGTTTGGACCGAGGCTGCCTGTCAGGTTTATTTTTCGGCCCCCTCGTAACCAATATCCATCGGGTTACGTATAATATCCCCCCTGTGTGTATGTAACATTTTACGTTTAAGTGTAGACCCTGTGGGTTACGGTGTGCACACTTGCCGTGACAAAAGTTTTTTTGGGATTTGGCGGTCTGAATATTGGACTGAGAGCGGATTTGGAAGTGGAAAGGCAGCATTTTGCCTACGCTCTAGAACTTTGCTTCCCTTTTAAATTTTTCCCTATCATACGGTAAATGCGTGTTTACTATAAAAAAAAAAATTGAAAAATTTTTTGGGTCTGGCAGGGTAAATTTGGACTTTTAGCCAAATCGAGCCCAAACATTTCCCCGGTATAATTTTTATGAGCTCTAAACATCGTTGTAAAGTGACCATTTCCGTATCTAAACCAAAAATTTTTTGGGGAGAAACCTTTGATTAGGTGAAGCAGGGGGAATATCCCACGTCATCATTTTTTCCCTATTTTATCCCCTTTAAATTTAGTTTTTTCATTTTTAACTCTGTTTTTCAATGAAAAAGTTTTTTGTGATCTTTACAGAATGCTGTCACTTTACAGGGTCACGCTTTCATTACACTGGCTAGGTCAGTTATTTAGTGGAAACATTTTCCCAGGGGGGGGCCAGACCACTCGCAATATTTTGGCATATCATTATGCACCAGAAAACTTCTTATGGGCAAAAGAAAACGGTCGACTGTGGGATTTTTTATTCCCATCCTTCCAAAAAGCCTATTTTTTCCCAAAGAACATTTTAAAAGGTCTTGCCCTTAAATTTTATACGTCATTAAAAATTGAAGTTTTGAACCATTAAAGCCCCGTCCCCCTTTCCAAATAATCAAAACCACGTTTAGCGCCCCCAAATTTTGTTTTTGGGAGTACGTTTTTTTTGACCACGAATTAAAACGCAAAACCACGATAGCCTCAAAAAAAATGCCCCGGGTTTGCCTTTAGTAGGGTCATGATGGTCGAAAGATGGTCACGAGGGAGTCAGGGACAGCGGGAAAGGGGACTACTTTCACGAATGGAAAATAAAACGGTCTTTTTGTCGTCACAAATAAAAGCTACAAAACCAACGACTGCCCCCATGACGGTGCCAGAACGAAACCACGATAGCGCAAGAGCCCCCAACCGTGGGTGGTGTTGCCAGGGGAAGGAGAAGGAAGATAAAGATGGGAAAAACCCGGGGTTGGGTACGTGTTGGTAAAAGAAAAAAGGGGGGGGAAACGGGGGGGGGGGGTTGTAATAAAAAGGGGGGTGTTGGGGGGGAAAAACGGGGGGGAGGGGGGTTGGGGGATGGGGGAAGGCTTTGTGGGTTGGTGGGGAAGTGTGGTTACAAGGGGGTGGGTGGAAATTTTCCCACGGTTTGGGGAGAGGGGGTGGGAAGTAGGGGGAGGGTAGTGCACCGCGTGAGGGGAGTGGGGGGGTTTAGGGAGACGAGGGGGCGTGAAACCCCGCGTGGGGGGGGTTTTGGGGTAAAAGGACGGGGGGGGGTTTTTAAACCTGGGGTTTGGGGGGGAGGATGGGGTGGGTAGTAGAGGGGGGGTTGGGGGTGAATGAAAAAGGGGAGGGGAAGGCGGAAGGGGGGGGGAAAAAAAGGGGGGGGAAGGGTTTAGGGAGACAGCGCGCGTAACGGGTTTTTATCTTTCACAATAGAATAAGACGACCCGGGTAGGTCACGAAGCTGCTACATAGATAACGATAGCGTCACAATAGATTTACGATAGCCCTGCTTTTGGGTTTACAAACATCGGGGAGCTTCCCGTTTTTTTTAGGAAACGCAAAACTTTTCGTGGCCCTCGGCCGAGCGCCGTCACGAGCGTCACGATCGGTCACGATGGACCCAAAACCAGGCCCCAGGAGGCGCTGCCCCTTTGCATTTTTGGGCGCGTTCGTGGTTCGATTATGGAATGTGGACGGGGGTTTTAAAATCCCTTTAAAGGGGTTTTCATGAAAGAATCGGAAATTTCCCCGAATAAAAAAAAAAAATCCAAAAAGCCTGTTTTTCGATTTGACTTTAAAAACCCCCAATCCATCAGAAAATTCAATTGATCTAATATGCGTTTTTTTTGCTTAAAAAAAAAAATTTTAGTTTACCTTATTTTAAATTTTTCCTTTTGAATTGGAGACTTGTACCCCCTTTGCATTAAAACTTCCGGGAAATTTATTAGCAAAAAGGGGGAGCATAAAAGGGCGTAAAAAAAGGATCTAGGTTCTAAATTTCATCAAATCTGCAAAAATTTACCCAAATACACCCCAAATTTTAAAAGAGGGGTTTGCTTTTTATGGGGAAAACCCATTTTTCCCCCCATATGCTATCCATGTGTCAAAAAAAATTTAAAATTATCATTAAAAAAGCATAAACTGACACAAGTCATAAAAAGCAAAAAAAATCCCCAGAAGTTTTTAAAAAAGTATCAAAAAATTTAAGGGGATGATGAAAATTTTTTGGGGGGTTACGCCCGAAAAAAGGGTACGCCATAAAACCCACCTTTTAACGCAAATACTATACACAAGGGATCGAAAACAGTAGAAAAGGGTAAGCTCGGGGCCCGGGCTTGGGATCTAAAGCTCAAACCATAAGATACCGAAACCCGCCTGAAAAAAGGGCGGGCCTGGGGTGACCATACACAAAAAACCCCCCCTTTCGGGGCCATTTTAAAACAAATGCCCCACAAAAAAACCCATCCAGAGGGTGGCAGAGTTGCGTTTGGGTTGGGCCCCATGAAATTTTAAGGTTATATGTATATGTACTAGATTTACCCTCATGGTGGTGTTGTAGGGTATAAATTTTATTTATGTAAAATATTTTTTTGTCCCCGAACTAAAAATCTTCAAGAAAACCAAAAATTGAAGGTCCCGGAAAAATATTGGGTTTGGGGCCCCCTTTCCCCCCTGACGGCGAAAAAAGTGAAACGCCACGCCCCTTTTTTTTTTGGGCCCCCGCCCTTTTTTAGGGGAAAATACTTTCCATCCGCCGTGGAAAATGTAAAACTAACAAAACCGTTGGACCTAGGAGGTTTTCCCGACCACTCAAAAATTTTGCGCCCAAAGGCCAAGGGTTTTAAGAAATTTTTTCCGGTTTCTGTTTGTAACAATGCCGGCCCATTGAGCATTGGGGTTAGCCATAGCCCCATTTTATTGGGCTGTTCACGCACAAGTTTTTAAATTGCAAACTGCATAGCGGCCTTTCGCCCCACAAAGAGATATAAAATGGGCATGGACTATCACAAGAATGGTTTTTCAGTAATATTTATTATGTAATCTCGTAAATGTTTGTTCTATAATATTTTCAAATAAAAAAAAAATAAAACACGCTAAAGAAATGCCATTACGAGGGCTCGAAGAAAATTTTGCCTGAACTTAAAAATTTACTTCAACTCTTCGCCATTTAAAATTGCGAGTCAATTTTTATCATGAAGGGTACAATAGAAGCGCAAAAATTTTTTTTAGTTTTTCCCTTTCTATATTCGTTTTTTGATAATTGAATTAGAACCTGCATAAAATTTGCGTTAAAAAAATAAATAAAAATATCAATGGGTTAATTTTCCCCCATTTATGAGGGGTTTTTTATTTTAGGTTTAAATCTAATTTATAAATGTTTCTAATTTATTCATCAGGGGAAAAAAAAAATTAAGTAAATTAAAAAAACACAAATAATTGATGTCCTGACAACCCCCGTGTTAGAACACACACATTTCACACACACATTAGTTACACACAATGCCAAGTTTAACCCAAAAGGTTCCTGATTTCTATAATCTGAACCCAAAAAAGGAGATTAAAGGTCAAATTTTCCGTTAACGTTTTTCCCGGGTCCCCCGTTGATATAACGCATGCAGTACCAAACATAAACTCCTTTTTCTGTTGGGCCCGAGAACCCCAAATTTTTCCTTTTAAAAAAATATTTTTTGCCTAAATAATGATAGAAAAAAATATTGTTTAGATGGGTTTAAATTTGCATAAGGGAAAAATATTATTTAAAAACTTACCATGTTTTGTCACAGCAAAACAGGGAAACAAAAGTATTTAAAATTTCTTGCCATCAGAGGGAAAAACTTTAACGCTTTACTTTTAAAACGTAAAACCCCTTTAAAAGCCTCCTGAAACCCAAAAAAAAAATAGGTTTCATTTTTAGTTTTTTTATGGGAGATTGTTTTTGGCTCTTCAGGAATCAAGTAATTGAACAACGGAACCCCGGAAAAAATTACGAAAAAATTGTAGTGGTAACAGGCTGAAAACGGTTTTTGAGCAATTTTTTTTAAAAAAAACCCTTGACTTTTTGGGAAGGACCCCCCCCTAAAAGTTTGGGCCCTTTCGCACATTTGGGGTGGTCGGGGGGAAACCCTAGGGGCCAAGGTTCTTGGGAGATACCCGTCCCCCCCCCGGCGGGGTGGTTTTCTACTTCCCCCCTTCAAAAAAAGGGCCCTGGCCCCAAAAAAAAAAAAAAAAAAAATTTATCGGATCATCTTACAGTGGGCTTTAAAAAACCTTTTCCCTGGGCAACCCGATTCCCAAAAAAGTGACAATGGGTGGGATTCCGCCCCCCAGGGGGGGCACCTTAAACGCGGACAGACCCGGGGAAAACAGACAGGGGGCCCCCAACCCCCCCCAAAAAAAACCCCCCACACACACTTTCGTTTTATTATTATGGTACTGATAGGGACGTATATTTTGTGCATGACGTTTTAAAAAAATATGCGGTAAAACACTATGTAAAAAATTTTTGGGAAATTTCTAACCCCTTTTCCCGGAAAATCTCAAATTTAAAACTTTTAAAACAACGGTTTAAAAATGCAGTTTGGGTACAATACATGAAATTGGGGTTTCGTAACCTGAATAACTGGGGGGCTGTGCCCAAAAAGAACCCCCGCTAGTTCCCCTAAAACCCAACCTGGGGCGTTGGTTTTTAGTAGCCTAACCTAAAACAGGGATAAAGGGGGGGGTTTAAATGGCCCAAAAAAAAAGCATTTCCGACCCATTTTGAAAGTGACCATCATTCTAAACACATCAAAAAACCTTGGAAAAAAATATTTTTAACCCCGTTTCTTAATTAAATGGTTGGGGAAAAAAAATACCCCAAAAAACCCTCCAAAAACACCATATGAGGGGGTTTTAAAAATTTCCCACAGATATGATAATTACACCTAAATTTAATTTAAATTTTAATTAAAAAATATTAATAAACAAAAAATTCATCTCAAAATTTTTCCCAGAGACCTAGGACTAGGGCATTATTATTTTTACGCGGCATAGGCCAAATATATACCTTTACTCGCACGGAAATTTGGTTGGCATTATTGGGCCTTTTAAGGACCGAAACTTAGGCTATCTGAAGATTGAAAAAAATATTTTTTTTTTTAAAATTAAAAAAAAACTTTTTAAGGATAGATAAATATGCGGAGGAAAAAAAACCCAAAATTTAATAGTGTGCAGAACCCCGGGCTACAGTGGTTATTAAAAAGAATGAAAAAATTTTTAAAGGTACAAAAAAAAGGCTTTATAAGTCGATGTAGTATTTGAATTAAAATTGGTTTTAAAGGGAAGTAAATTTCCCTTTTATTTTTTTCTTATTTTTGAACTTTTGGGCCATATAATAATTTTAAACCTATTGTAATGGGAAATTTACAGGCGGGGGCCCCCCCCACCCCCCTCTAAGCCCGTTTTACGAGGCTGGTTTGGGGGTCCCTCGGGGACGTAAAGGAGGCCCTTTTTGGGGTTTTGGGAGACCCCATCCTAAGTCGCGACGGAGTCGCTAAGTTTTCCTTTTGGGGATGGCGATAAAGGGTACCTGTGGGGAAAATTAAATGTGAAAACACAATGTCATACCACCCAAAACATACCGGGGGGAGCAGATTTGTCCACTTTCAGGATTTTTGTCCCCCTACAGGTTTCCTCAAAGGGGTAGTTTCGATGGAAAAATTGGGGAAAACCGAGGGGGAAAAACCCCAGCATGTGTATGCCCCCCCTTTTACCCTTTCCCCTCTGGGGGAAAAAAAAAAAGTTAAAAATTTTCCTCTTAAAAATGAAAAAACACTTTCATTCCACTGACAAGAAAAAGTACCCTCAAACAAACATAGGTTTAAAAATAAAAAATGAGGGCCTACACTATGCTGGCATGGCCTTTTGGTTTTCATCTCCCTGGATTAGGGCCCGTGAGCCCGGGGGTGGGTTTAGGACCTATTTCCCCGGGGGCACAGGGCTGTGGACATCCGGATTTTCCAGGTTTCCTTCCCCAGGGAGGTTTTCCCAATTACCAATTTAAAACCCCGGGAAAAGGGAAAGGGAAAAACCGCTGGTTTGGGCTGGGGCGCCGCTTGCCCTTGCCCCCGGGTTCGAACCCGGACACGCAAATTGTAGCCGGGGACCCCCAGCCACTATACCCGGGGGCGGGCAAAGATAGGTCTCATAAAATTTTTTAAACCCTGGTTTTACCTTCCCTAGCCCAAACACAGGACAATGGCACCTTTTGGGCGATGAGATATT